>ML686102.1:97842-149503 GCA_007922175.1 Pelusios castaneus
TTGTGGGTAGCTAATCTGCCCAGCAACAGTAACCCACTCTCAGCAGGTCTCTCAAAGAGATAGCCTTTTTTTAGGCATATGGGTTACATACACTCAGATTGTTATCGCGCAATAACTTTGCAGTGTGTACAAGGCCCAAGTCAGTGAATTCATCTACAGATGAAACACTCTGGCAGTCAGAATCTGAAACAAATCTCTCAACATACAGATTGCTGGATGGTGCTGCTGAAAGGGATTCATCCTGAGATAACCCAATCAGTTCACCTCCACACTCGCCTGTTGCAGCAGACTGCTGCTTGCAAAAGCCATCAGGAGACCTTACTCCTTTAGGAGACATCTCAAACATCCCATTCTGCTCCACAGAAATTCCGCCCTTTCCCTGACTAGAGAAAGGTTTCTGTAAAGAATTGTTAACTTGAATATCAACAGACTTCTTCTGGATCTCAGCTAAGTCTAGAACTAACTCTGAGACAATTGGTCCCCCCCCCCCCCCAGTCAGCACAGACTGAAAGGCACTCTCTGTCTGCTCCCCAGACAAAGGATAGGACACAGGCACTCCTTCAGCAGGAAAGCTGCCACTTTCCACATTCAAACAGCTTGAAATACCCTCCTTATTGTCCCAGAGCACAGGGCTGTTTCCAGACAAACTTTTGGAGATTGGGGTGGCTTCCTCCATGAGCAATTCATCACCCCCAGCAGGCACAGGCACAGGAAAATTACTTTCCCTGAGTCTCAGTTGAAACCAGAACTACATCTGGTACAACAAAGACAAATCTTCAGAAACAAACTCTCTAGCAGGCACATCCCTGCTTTTACCAGTCAACTCTCTTGAAACTGCCCCCTCCTCATTGCCCCAACACACCTGGCTGTTCCTGGACAAACTTTTGAAGGTTGGGGTGTCTTCCTCCATGGGCAAGTCATCACCCCTAGCACAGGCTCAGGAAAATTCCCTTCCTGAGGCTATGTACACACGATCAGATGAAAGCGCAACATGGGAATCGCGCTATAAAAAACACATGCCCTTTATTGCGGGAGAGCACGTACACACGTTGCTCCTTGCAACACAACAGATTTCTTTGCAATTTCGCGGTGCAGCGCAATAAATTCTGGGCACCTATCTCATAGTTCAATTTTCCGTGAATCGGCGCTTGGAATCCTGAGATGAAGGAAAAAAACGCAAAGCGCCATGGGTAAACTCTCAGTTTCCCGTGGTGCACTGTGTTCCCCTTGCGTCTTCCTCGTTGCTAATAGCAACTCGCGCCTATTTTCAACAGTGCAGTGCTGCACTACTTGCAAGCAATCACAATTGCGACAGTATGGATCCTGCTCTAATCTCCACTGTCGCCTTCAGCATTCTAAATACATCTCGGCTGGTTGCTCAATACGCAATGAGCTCCGAATCAGACGAAGATGCTGAGGAGCAGGGGCTGATCGATGTCCTGCAGAGCAACAGCACCGCATTGCTCAGCAACTTCACCAATCATCTGCACACGGTGCAACACCATTTCTGGTCACGAGAGACGAGCACCGAGTGGTGGGATCGCATTGTTATGCAGCTGTGGGATGATGAGCAGTGGGTACAGAACTTTCGAATGCGGAAAGCAACCTTTTTGGAACTGTGTTCAAGAGTTGGCCCCTGCCCTGCGATGTAAAGACACCAACATGAGGTCTGCCCTAACCGTGGAGAAGTGCGTTGCGATAGCTGTCTGGAAGATGACGACTCCTGACTGCTACCGGTCGGTTGCAAACCAGTTTGGAGTCGGGAGGTCCACCGTCGGATTAGCCCTCTCACAAGTGTGCCAAGCCATCAATCGCATTCTGCTACGGAGGACGGTGACATTAGGCAATGTTCGTGAGATTGTTGACGGCTTTGCTGCCATGGGATTCCCTAACTGCAGGGGAGCAATAGATGGCACACATATCCTGATTTTGGTTCGAGACCATCTCGCGACCGAGTACATAAACAGTAAGGGCTACTTCTCCATGGTGCTGTAAGCACTCGTGGATCACAATGCTGGATGGTCGGGAAAGGTGCATGATACCCGCATTTTCAGGAACACTGGTCTGTACCGGAAGCTGCAAGGGGGTACCTTCTTCCCAGATCAAAAAATTACTGTGGGGGATGTGGAGATGCCCATAGTCATCTTCGGAGACCCAGCATACCCACTGATGCCATGGCTCATGAAGCTGTACACTGGGAACCTAGATCGCAGCAAGGAGCGGTTCAATTACCATAGCTTCATGAAAGAGAAACTTACCTGAACCCCCCTCTGCTGCCTCAGAGAATACGCTGCAATTGATGTCTTGGGTGGACGTCTCAGCGGGGGTGCAGAAGAGCTCTTAGTTACACGCTGTTGCGCTCTCCTCCACATCACCCTCCTCCTCATCGATCATGTCCTCATCCTGCTTGGCTCTGGCATTCAGTGGATGAGGGGGGGCCGATGTGTCCACAGGACTCTTTGCAGTGGTTGTGGGGTCCCCACTGAGGATGGCTTTGATCTCCTTGTAGTACCTGCATGTAGCAGGCGCTGATCCCGAACGGCGGTTTGCCTCCTTCGCGCGGTGATCGGTTATTTCCTATCTCTTTCACCTTCGATCTTCACTGCACAGTGTCTCTATCATAACCTCTCTCTGATATGGCCCGAGAAATTATGCCATATGTATCATAATTTCGCCTGCTGCCACGTAGCTGTGCCTGCACAGCAGACTCTCCCCAGATGCTGATCAGGTCTAGTACCTCTGCCGTGCTCCAAATGGGTGCGCGTCTTCCATGATGGGCTGCCATTGCTAGTGAAGATCAGAGCTGCACTCTACCCCACGAGGAAGAGAACAGGAAGTGACAACAGAGGAAAAATTTGAAAATCCCGGGAATCGAAACAGGGCAGGGACTGTTTCATCACAGCCACAGAGAGTGGGTGGGGAGAAGACCAGAGAGGACGACTTTGGAATGCTGGGACACTTCCGGAGGCCAATCATTGCGCAGTAAGGATACACACGAGTAGAAAGGCACAACAGCTGTTCCGCGTTAACTGCTACCACCCTCATCGAGGTGGTTTTTCTGTTGCACTACAATAGGGCTGTTGACGCGCAACAGCCCTATTGCACGTGTGTAAGCTGTTGTTGTTATCGCGCAGTAATGACTGTTAATGTGCGATAAATGATCGTGTGTACATGGCCTGAGTCTCAGTTGAAACCAGAATCACAACAGACAAATCCTTAGAGATGAACTCTCTGCCAGCAGACACACTGCTGTTTTTTCCAGACACACCTGTAGAACCTCTCTACTCCCTGTTATTCACAGACAGTATATTAGGAACACACTCTTTACTAGCAGATAATCTGCTGCCCTTTCCAGATAAACCCTTTAAAGTTTTCTGCTCCCTGTCCCAGCCCTTTATAGGTAGCACGCTAGTGACAAATCCTTTACCAGCAGATAAGAAGAAGAACCACCAAACTCTTCCAGATAAACCTTTTAAAGTTCTCTGCTCTCAGTCTCAGCCCTTCTGGCTATTTGTGGACATACACCGGGAGAGCGAGCTGTCTTTCTTAACAGACAGGTATTTAAATGCAGTTTTTCCCTTAATAGACAAAATTGCCCTTTTGAACTAGCCAACTGCTATCCTTCACAGTCCCAAGGCTAGAGACATTTTCTTCCCTGTCACAGCATTCCTGGTTAAACACAGATAATTCTGAATCATGTACCCCCACTTCACAAATTTCCCCATTGACTTCAGTTAACAGAGAAAATTTACATTCCTTTTCTTTTTGAGGTTTATCTAAGACATTCATTTGGTTACAAATATTCACTTTATCAACATTAATCATACCAAAATTGCTAGAAATTGGAGAGTTCCTCCCAAAGACTGTCAAGAGGAGTGTGTTCCTTTTTCACTTGAATTTCATGATTAAGTGTGGCAAGTCTTACCTCCATTTCCAATTTCTCCTTTTTGTGTTCTTGAGCTCTCTTTTCAATAGCTTCTCTCAACTGAAGCTCCTCTATCCGCCCCTCGATGAGCTCTCTCCTCCATCTCCTGCATTTTTTGACGAACTCTTTCCTCAGCAGCCTCTTTTTGCTGTCGATACCTTTCGTCCATGTCCCACATTTTTGTTGTTTATACAAAGTTTTGCCATTTCTTTCTCAAAGTAAGTACTCCGTCTACCTCTTGAGTCTTTTGATTTGATTGCTTCTTCTGATTGTGAATAACTCATTCTGACCAACTTTAACCTTTAACACTCTCAGTATCAAATATTAAAATTTAGGAATTGCATGGGGTCCTGATCCAACACCCAACTGTTCTGGTTCTGTGGATCCTGCCACGACTACGCCAATGTGACCGGGGCCTCCTGGATGTGCAAAAATCAGGGCAAGCTGCAAAACCAGGAGCCAAACTCCCCACACACTGATGGGTGGTACTTAAACCAGTCTCCCTATCAGTCACAACCAGGCTTCTGGTTCCCCACACTGGGTACCAAGAAATCTGCCCAAAATAGAAACAGCCCCCTTTACTGCACTCCAGCTTCTCTGGCTCCCACCTAGCCACACAGTCCCTTAAAGAAATAGGTTCTCCTGACCCCAAAGGGCCAGCCACATCAGACAGAACAATATAGGTTTGGATCTTACCCAAAATACCACACTGGTAGCCAATCCTTTAGCAACTACAACTAAAGGTTTACTATAAAATGAAAAAAAGCAAAATATGAGAGATGTTAAAGGGTCAAAGTGAATCACATACATACAAATGATTTAAAGTTCATGTAAAGCAGTTTGCAGCCTTATTCCTCTGGTAAACACCCAGCAGCTGGGTGGGCCTCAATCCTTTATCCAGTCGCAGAGGAATAGTTCCAGAGGTGGGTGTTGGCTGCAGACTGGGGACTTGACACAGGAGGGGGCAGGGGCACTGCTGTCCCCCCAAGAAACATTCAGGGCACACAACC
This sequence comes from Pelusios castaneus, assembly GCA_007922175.1. NCBI lineage: Eukaryota > Metazoa > Chordata > Testudines > Pelomedusidae > Pelusios > Pelusios castaneus. Next base: position 102,778 of record ML686102.1, read on the forward strand.
CCCTCGTGATGTTCCTTGCCTCCCCCCCCCATTCCCCCTCCACCCACCCCCTAGCAATTCCAGGCCCTAAGCTGGGCTGGGGCCGTGCCAGGGCAAAGAGCCCTGGGCCAGGCCGCTGGCAGGAGCTGTCCTGGCTGAGGCTCCTGTTGGGAGCTGACCCTGGCCAGGAGCTTGCCCAGGCCACCGCTGCCGCTGGGGACCCAGCCACGGCCGGGGACCTAAGATCGTCACCAGGGCTTGGCCACCACCAGGAGCCGGCCCTGGCCAAGGCACCTGCAGCAGGGCCGGCCCTGCCCTGGTTGCAACCAAGGACCCTGTGTGGGGCAGCAGGCCAGCTTGGCCTGGCCCGCAAACCCACCCCGCCCCTGGGCCAGCCGGCTGCTCCTCCCTGGCGGTGGAGAGGGCTGGCCCAGCAGGGGAGCAGGGTGAAGCACAGCCGCGTGAGGGCCCCGGCATGGACCCCACACTGCCCTGCTGGGAGTGGGACAGCATGGGGCCCACCTAACCGCAGGGCCTGGGGCAAACTCCGCCCCCCCCCCCACCATCACCTCCCAGGACGGCTCTGACTCTCTGTATCCAGAAATTTGCACACTGCACAGTACTAATAGTAATTCAGTGATCACTGGCATGAAAGGAATTTTTTCCAGACATGGAATTTCTGAAGAGTTCTTCAGCAACAATGGGCCACAATTTTCAAGTGCAGAATTTAGTCAATTTGCCTCAGATTGGGATTTTCATCATGAAACCTGCAGTCCAAATTACCCCCAATCAAGTGGATTGGTGGAAAGGTCTATACAGACAGTAAAGAACCTAATGAAAAAGACTTTTGACAGTGGGGGTGATCTGTATAAAGCATTGCTGGTCTACTGAAGTACACCCCTGGAGAATGGCTTTTCTCCAGCTCAGGATTTAATGGGAAGAGGGATCAGGTCTAATTTACCTATTACTGATAACTTGCTGTGATCTCAGAACAATGCAACTATTCAGAAGATGAAAGAAAATCAGAAATGGAAGCAGAAATATTATTTTGACAGAAGGGCTCGTGATCTTCCATCCCTTAACCCAGGTGATAGAGTATGCCTGAGGAATCACACCTCTAATACTTGGGGCCAAATAGGTACCATTAAAAACAGCTACATTCACTGTCTTACGTGGTCCGGACAAACCAAAGAGACACATTTCGACTTAATCGATGGAATCTACAATTTATCCCAGAGAGTTCCAACACTATGGAAGTTGAGAAAGATTCCGGAGTATCTCTTCTGACTGATCCAACATCCTCAATGCACGATGAAGAAACTGTCAGGGAACAAGAAAACTCAGACTTGAATGAAGGACCACTACTGAGAAGATCTAATCGAGTGATCAAACGTCCAGAAAGACTCATAGGCTAGAAAAGTTAAGTTGACTTTGTTAAGATGACTTTAATAAGGTCAACTTATGAAAGCCTAGTGTGGACGTGGCTTAAGTCGACTTAAGCCTCCTTAAGTCAACTTAAATTGCCAGTGTAGACATAGGAGGGAAGATGTAGAGATATGCATGTAGAAGGTTTTGATTTTATAGACACTCCTTAGCATGGGTCAGTGTTGTGTGAATTGGAAGATGTGCCCTACAGGTGATCTAACATGGCTACTTCCAGCTACACACCTGGGAATCACTCCTGTCTGTGTTATTAAAGTTCTATTCCTCACTCATTCAATGGTGTGGTCTTTAATGAACCCTCAGGATCATTACATACGGAGCGGTGGGAGACGGCACTCAGAGATACAGATACAGTCCACCACCCCTTTCGGACTGGTAGTGTTGCTGGCTCTGGCACGAGGGGCATGAAGAAAGGGGTGGCTTCTTGTGCTTTTATCTCTCACCTGTCTTGCTCACCTGCAAGGGCCAAAATGGAGCCTGGCTCTCCATCTCCTGCTCCCTTTCTCCCCGCAGCTGCTCATCAGCATAGAAAGCTCTTCAGCACATTAATACATCTGGATAGATTCCCAGAGCCTGCAGAGCACAGCCCACAGAGCCTGTTACCAGGTGGCTGAACTAGAATATATCTTCTCCAGGAAGATGTTCAATCACATCTTCAAGACTTCCAATAATGGAGACTCTGCCATGATTACTGGTACAGATTACCAGTGGATAATTGCCCTTGCTTTGATATATCTGCATATCCTTTGCATCTTTGAAGTCCAGTTGAACTTCCAGCCTTTGGCCCTTGTTACAAAGGGCTGAATTAAAGGGACCTTGTTACAAAGGCTGAATTAAAAAAGCCTGGATGCAAAATCTCTGAACCTGAAGAAATATATATCCCTTTCTCATGCACTTGTCTAAACAGCAGACATAAAGTGCACCATTTCATTCCACTAGACCCGGCTCATAGAACACACAGTTTGATATCTGCCTGTGCGACACCCTGCATTATAACCCAGATCCATCAGGGAAAATATGATCAGTGGTTACAATAAATTAACTACATTTAGCTCAGCATTTCAGTGTTTCCACCACAAATCTGATGGACTTCCTCTTTGCAAAATTAAATATAGCAATGATTAAAATGAGTCATTCTTCTTGGTTTCTAGACACAGAAAATGGGAGAAATTGTATGCACGGCTCAAGCAGAGAATATGCCCAATAATGTAAGTCAAATCTGATCATAGTACTTACATTAGTGCCAAGAGAGTGAGGAGAGACATCTTAATTCATCACCACCGACGTTAATTTAGAATCCTCCAGTACTTAGTACATTTTTATAATTAAAAAAAAAGGCACTAAGTTTATTGCAAAAGTGAGCCACCTTGTCAAAAGAATCCACTCTGCCAATGAAGACGTACAATCAAATCAGCTAACAGAAAATTAGTTTCCAAAAGCTCATCTTTCTGTAGTTCTCCCCTACAGTCCACAGGCCATAAATCTGAAATCTAATGTAGTACATTCAGCTCACATTTTGATTAGTCTGCTGCAAAGGTGTCAAATGGAAACTCAGTGACCTGACTGTAATATGAGATGACTTTCTTCTGGGTGGACAGAAGGGCTAATTATAATAGAGGAATGTTAATAGGAGAAAGGGAAATGAGTCATTGTGGATGGCTCACTGAAAACAATTGCTTAACATACAGTTGCTATGGAGAAAATAAACAAGATGTTAGGTCATATTAAGCCAAGGAGAGAGAATGATACCGGCACTATAATAATTAATTCTTGTCCCCCTCATATAGCAGAAATGAAAAATGTCCTGTTTGTGGTCAGAGGTAGGGAAACTTTTCCAACTGAGGAGAGACTTAATAGGTTAGGAAATCTTTGTCTAGAGAAGAAATGAATAAGAGGTAAGTAAAACAATGGCTGCTAAGGACATGGTCAATGAGAGCACTCCTATTCTCAGAGTACTTGAACAAGGGGACTCCTTAGAAATTTAAAAGACAACACATTTAAAGCCAAAAGGATTATTTTACATACAGTTGCCTAGTTAACTTGTGGGACTCCCTGTCACAAGATAGTGGGTGATGGTTTTAATAGTACTCAGAGAAAAGATAAATGCCAATATTTTCACAAGGGACTAGTGATTTGGGGTGCCTGTCTTGTGGCACTTTCGGGTGGCCCAGTTTTCATGAAGTGCTGAGAACCAGCCCTCTGAAAAATCAGATGATTTAGAGGTGTCCTCAGTTGGGCACCCAGCCTCTTTTAAGGACCTGGGTCTAAACATTTTTAGGAATAATAAGAATATCTAGAGCAGGGATAAGCACCCACTGGAACACATGTCGACGATAGCACGTGAGCCCATTTGGAGAAGCATGCGGCACCCACTGTGGTGTCACAGACATTGCCGCTCCTGCCACCAAAAGCCAGTCCAGTCCAGAACTCTTCCAGTCAGCAGGAAAGTTGGTGGACTGGAGATGGAGGAGACCCTGCTGTGGCTGGTGAAGTAGCGGAAGGAGATGAGGAAGGCCCTGCAAAGCCTCCAGCAGTCCCACCAGATGGGAAGGCAAACCCTGTTTACCTGGCAGGCTGATCAGCTAAAAACCCTACAGGAGTCTATAAGGGAGCAGGCCAGCATCCAACAGCAGCTTCTGCAGAAGGTGGTGAGTCCTGTAATGAGGGATGATATCTAGGCAGTGAGCATGGGATTATGCAGGATGGACCAGGCAGATGACCCCAATATGTTCCTTGACACTTTTGAGTAGGTAGCCATAGCAACAGGATGGGATGAGGAAACCTGGGCTCTGGAAGTGCCTCCTTAACTAGCAGGCAAGGCACAAGCAGTATATATGGCCCTGAGCAAGGGATGGGCCTGGTGACATGAGGCAGTAAAGTCAGCCATTGTGGACTGGGTCAGGCTGTCCTCAGAAGCTACCACCAGAAGTTTTGATTGGCAAGGGAGATGGAATAGGGCTTTGCAGGTTAGGGCACCTGTTTGGCTGAGGCCCATCATCCAGATGGTGGATAAGATTATTGACATAGTGGTTTAGAACAGTTTTTACAGGGTCTCCCTGAGAACATGTGAGTCTGGGTTAGATAGACTCATAGGCTATGTCTACACTTGCAAGTTAGGTTGACTTAATGAGGCTTAAGTCGACCTAACTTAGTCTCTGTCCACACCAGGCTTTCATTAAGTCAACTCAAGAAATTCCTTAAGTTGACTTAATGAAACGTTAAGTCGACTTAATAAGAACCACCAGTTTGGTCAACCTAACCCTTAGGGCGACTCCTTAGGTGGACCTAAGCAGAGTGTGGACGCTTAAATCCACTTTATTAGGTCGACCTAAGAGCAGTTAAGTCGACTTACTAAGTGCCCATTCACGGGAAGCACTTTAAGTCGACCTAACTTTTTGAAGTGTAGACATAGCCATAGACTCTAAGGTCAGAATGGCCCAATATGATCATCTAATCTGACCTCCTGCACAATGCCCGCCACAAAACCCCACACACTCCCTCCTGCAACAAACCTCTAACCAGTGACTCAGTTATTAAAGTCTTCAAATCATGGTTTAAAAACTCTGAGGTACAGAGAATCCAGCAGAAAGTGAGCTGTGCCCCATGTCACAGGAAGACAAAAAAAAAAACAAAAAACCCCAGAGCCCTAGCCACTCTGCCCTGGGGAAAATTCCTTCCCAACTCTCAAATATGGTGGTTAGCTAAGCCCTGAGTATGTGGGCAAGACTCCAAGAAAGAATTCTTTGTAGTGACTGAAAACTCACCCCCATCTCTTTGTCTCAGGCCCTTTAAGAACTCAACACAGTCCAAAGGCATAAGACAAAATTCCCTGTCTGAGGTTCAACTTTATTAATCTGTGCAAAGTTGAAATAAAGTCTTTTCTGCCCAGACTCCAGGTAAGCTCTCCTGTCCTCCTTGTCTCCCACTCAAGTTTAGAGTTGCACAGTTCTCCTTTAGCCCTGTGTTTCTGGGCTCTCAGGGGCTTCTCCAGTTGCTTTCATCAGGAGCCTGCCAACAGCAGACCCTGGGCTGAAAGATGGCCACAGGAAACTGTCTGAGTGCTGTTGTGCCTGAAGAGACTGAATATATGTGGTCTTCCTACAGCTTGTCTTCCTTGACTAGGAAAGAGGGGAGCCCTGCTGCACCCACTCAACAAGCTTCTTGGTCTCAGGCCCTTAAAAAAACTGTAGCCTGACTTTCTGCCAAGCCTTAACTGTGCCTTGGGGCCATATTCCTCTCTCCTGGCACCTAGCTCTGCCTTCCCAAAGCCTTCAATCACTCTAAAAAGTCCCAGGACTTAAAGACCATACAAGAACAGGTACCGAGTGACCATTAGTCCTTATTACCCTTAAGGGACAGTCACCTTGTGGCACTCCCTGCCATTTAACAGTGACAATGCATTTCTCTCTTTATCACTGCATGGATTTTTAAGGCCAGAAGGGGAGATTATGATGACTTTGACCTGCAGCACAATGCAGACCAGAGACCCTCGTCCAGCGAGCTGTACATCTCTTTGGGAGATCTTGGACTGAGAAAGGTCTAATCACTTGGGAAGCAATAAAAGCTGTTTAATGCATGAATGATTTGCCATGGGCCAATAAAACTATGATGTATGAGTAGAGTATTGCTGTATTTATTGCTATAAACCCACTGAACTTCTCCTTATTAGCAATTACCAGGGATCGACAGTTACAAAGCCCTAGTCTACTCTTGACAAATAACCTTTCAATATTCATTGCCCTCCTGTTTGGATTTCATTCTCAATCAAATGGCACTTAGTTATTACCGCCATCTGGGAGGTTTGGGGATGATGCAACGAGGAAAAATGCTTTTCAGGTCAAGGCGCTGGGCCACCAGCCAAGGCATGAATGTGGGATGCATAAATATTAAGTATGCTGGAGACTTCTATGCCCTGGCTTTCTTGCCCTGCGAGCCCAGCCTTTGGTATAAATAGCCCGTTCTGTAACCTCCATTTCATGACTCTGCATTTCTGTTCAAAGACTATGTCCACAGAGCAAAAGCTGTGCCCAGCTAGCCTGACTGGACCGACTTGAATCCAGCTAGTGCACAGGTAGCAATAGGAGTGAAGCCAGCACAGAATGGATCTTAGAGGAAATGAAGGATGTACCTTACATTCATGCTAGTCTTGGGCCACCTGCACTGCAGTCCACACTGTGCAGTCTTCACTGATATTGTGGCTCCGCTAGCTCGATCCAAACCAGTGTGGGCAGCCCAGCCTGGCCACAGCTTCTGCTGTGTAGACATGTCCTAAATGGTTTTGAACAGGGTTCACAACATGCCTTGAACATGGCTAACGTTGGGTCTTGAGTGAGCAACTTTCCTGAAAGTGGGGGTAAGCGGAGAGTCTAGTGCTCAGGGGATCATGGGGCTGATCCAGCTGGGGCACAGGCTCCCTGGGTAAGTTTGGGTCAGTCCCATGAAGGCCCAGGCATTCACTGGTATCTCACCCCATTGATATCAGTGAATCTGTTTGAGGTGCTGGTGTCTGGCCGTTAATTAGAGGCAGCTTTTGGGTTAGGCAAAGCAGGTGCACGTCTAGGGCCTCGAGCACCAAGAGGTCCCATCACCTGCTGCTCTGCTTACTCCATAAGCCGCTTCTTCCTTGGTCAGCAGCAGGAGGAGGAGCTGACCCCTGGAGCTGAGGCCAGGGCTGGTGGTGGGAAGATGGGGCCAGAGATGGGGGCCGGGGCAGCAACAGGAAGGGAGCTGAGGCCACTGGGGGGCGGGGCATGCATATGGCTCCAAATCATCCTATATCTTAATTCCTGCCTGTGTAACATGGGAGCAATAATCCTTCCCATCTCCTGCCCTTTGCCTTGGATAGACTCTGAGCGCTTCAGAGCAGCGGTTGTGTCTCCCTCTGCATTTGCAGAATGGGCACCTCTCCGTGCAACTGCAATACAAACAGTAATACAGAGAATATCCCTCGCAATTTGTCTTCAAAGCAAGGCCCAACTCCTGTGATGTGCTGCACCCCGTTGCCTCCCACAGATAGTGAGAGTGGTCCACTCCTCCCTGGATTATCCCGAGGCAGATTAGAGGGGACTGCATGAGTGGAGGTTGTCTCAGACAATAAACGATGAGGGGATGGGGAGATTGCACTTTTGGTCTATTGGCAATGAGTGCATCGCGCTGCTGGAGAAAATTCTGTCTCTAATAACACCAGATCTGTTGGCATGTAGCCACCATAGCGGAGGCTGCCCTAGTTTGAAAACAAACAGCTGCTATTCACTTTGTTATAACACACTCTGTCTCCACCTTAATTGGAGCACCTGAGGTGAGTGAGGAAGCCTTTAATTATGCAGCAGTTTCCATGACAACCTTATGTAGCTATTTGCCCAGCCTGATTCTGCCCCTCCACTCTCCTGCGCTCACTTGTCTGTGAAAAATGAAGCTGGTCTAAAAGCCCAGTTTTGTTTCACGTCATAGCGTGCTTCTCCCCCACACCAGCAGAGGGAGTCTCCACTTTGACAGGACCAGCAGAGGGCACAGCTGCTGAGAACTGAATTGGAAAAACAGTGCCCAGCTGTGCACGGAGAAGCCTGTTTTTATTTCCCCTGGGATAACCAGTCATTTGCCAATGGATCTTTTAAAGCTGTATCTATACCTCAGTACAAGGGGCATCCAGCTACAGCACTAAGTTTGCAGTGCAACCTCAGCCGCACCTGCCATTGCAATTAGAAGGGCCAGATTCTGCTGTGCTATGCCTCGCAAGTGAAGGTGTTCCAGATTTACGCTGCTGTTGCTGGGCAGAGTTCACCCGTCAGTGTGGCTAGAGACAGCAAGTCCATTATCCTCAATGACTACAAGCTGCAGGGCCAAATCCATCATTTAACGAAGGGCAAACCAAACTGCATGAAATCCAGCCTCCTTAATTGCACTGGTTCCTCCTTCAACCTGCCTGTAGCGCTAGGGGGCGCTGTTTACAGGATCTAGGTTAGGCAGTGACAACGTGACCACAAGTGATAGATAGAATAAAAGGTTACTTTATTATAAGGGTAGAATGTTTACGTCCCTTCTGCTACAGGGGACCCCAATACAGTAGCAGCCGGGCTCCTGGGTTTCTGTTTCTGAGGCACTGGCTGCAGCTTCTCAGTCCATCGGTGAAGTTCACCATGCATTGGACTTCCCCACAGTTATATAGTGTTAATTGGGGGGCGGGGGGCTACTAGGCTATAGGGTACACATATGCAGGCACGTAGGCTCTGCTGGAACTGCATACCATACCTGCAACCAAGAAAATGCACATGTCTTCAAGTGATCAGTGCACAAGCAAGGCATTAAACAGGTGAAATATGCATGCTCGCAGGCACTGGATTCAGGGACAGGGCACTCTTCGGTCAAAGTGGGGGGTGCCACTCTCTGTACCGTACAATGGTCTTCCGCAGTTTCCCTTACACTGCCCTAGGCAGAGATATGAATAGATCTGCTCATGGTGCAATCGCAGCTGTCCTGTAGACATATTCTCAGACACATTCCTTACCAGCTTCCTGCCATGAATATAAATTCATGGCCATAGATGCAGCTGGGATCTCTGTACCGCTGAACCTCTCTGCAGCTTTTGACCCAGGTGACCCCAAGGTACCATCAAAACTCCTCCACAACATTACAGGAGTAACTGGCCCAGCACAACAGTGACTCCTGTCATTCCTCCTCAGTGGAGATGGGCACCTGCTTCTCCTCCCAAAGGCACACATCTGAGGGGTCCACACTCTCCCTGCTTCTCTTCAATAGCTAGGTGAAAGAAAGGGAGCCACTGGAAGCGAGGGAGATGCTGTGACAGAATTAACAAACAGGGACAACTAGGGAGTTCTCAAGGTGAAGGAGGAGTGGCTACATGACCTGTAGGATGTGTGTTTTGTCTGTAGTTTGGGTTTGTGATGCGCTTGCTGTTTGACTGACAAATATTGTGTGGGCTGTTTTGTTTGGGGACTCCGCGCTGATTCCAGTGGCCTGCTAGGCAAGGCTGAAAGCTTCTTAATGAGGCTTTGATCCCCAACCCCTTTAGAATAAATCAACCTTTACTTAGGGGGTGGGGTTGCTCAGGGAAAACAAACGTTTAAAAAGCCCACTCCTAACAGCTAACAAGGGAGTTTTGCAAGGGAGTTTAGAGGGACGTGAGGATGCGGATCAAGTACTCTTCATTAACATTCTGAAAATTAAAGACAATTATCCCCCCACCAATAAAAGCAAACAACAAAAGAAACGGCTTCAGGAGTCAGAAAAGAATGCAGACAGAAATCCAGCAGCAGAGTGGGGGCTATTCAATTTATTGCACTGAATGCAATGTCTGATGATCTGCCCTATGGGTGAGTAGTGTACGTGGGCATACAGTGCAGGGAGCTCGTGGCCCTCAGAGACTACACATGGGTTTTGGAGACCAGGTGGCTGAACTGGAGGAGCTGAGGGAGACAGACACATACATAGATGAGACTTTCCAGGACACAGTAGACCAATCCCACCCCCCTATCTGATAGCCTCTGTGTTGCTGAGGATGAAATTCTCAGGGATGGAGAACTTCAAACTGGAGAGAGGAAAATGATCCCTTAGTTGGGACCTTGCTTCCAGTTCACATCATGGTATTCTCTCACAATGAGGATACCTCTACAGAGGAGGAACTCCAGTTATTAGAAGGAGACAAGTAATAGTAATAGGGGACTTGATCATAGCGGGGTTTGTGATGACTGGAAGACCGTCATGGTAACTTGCCTGCTGGGTGCAAAGGGTGCGGCTCTCTTGAGACAACTAGACAGACTTGTATGCAGTGCGGGGGAGGAGTCAGTGGTTATGGTAGGTGTAAGTACCAATGTCATAAGGAAGGATGGGAGAATGGTCCTTGATGTCAAATTTAGGCTGCTAAGTAAGATATTAAAGTCCAGGACCTCCATGGCTGCATTCTTTGACATGCTTCCAGTTCCATGCACCGGGCCAGTTGGACAGGCAGAACTGCAACATCTCAATGTGTGCATGAGATGATGGTGTAGACTAGAGAGAAGGGGTTTAGTTTTATTAGGAACTGGGGAACCTTTTAGAAAAGGAGGAGCCTATACAGGAAGGCTGGGCTCCCCCTAAACCAAAATGGAACTGGATTTCTGGCATGTAACATTTAAAAGATCATAGAGCAGTTTTTAAACTAATGGCTGGGAGAAAGCCAATAGATGCAGAGGAGCACATGGTTCAGACAGAGACATCCCTTACAGGATTCAAAGGGGTAGCCATGTTAATCTATTGAAGAAAAACAACAGAGTCCTGTGGCACTTTTAAAGACTAACAGATTTATTTATCACATGAGCTTTTGTGGGAGAAAATCCCACTTCATCAGACTCTTTGAAGATGGGAAACTTAGAGAATGGGAGGAAATTAAATGCAGGGGAGTGTATGACATAGGATCAGGTCAGGCTGTAACAGCAAATCAAAATAGATGTTAGGATTCAAACACTGGGGAACAGCACACAGAGGAAGGTGAGGTCAAATCACCTGTTGTAATGAGAGAAAAATCCGTAGTCCCTGTCATAAACTCCCCTGCAAGTTTTTTTAAAGCACCCACCCACCCAGGTCTTTAAGGCTTTCTGAAGTTAAAAAAAAAACCAAATAAGTCAAGAAAGAGCAGACAGCAGTGCTAAGCTGGAGCCTAATGAGCTATACTAGGATTCACCGACAAGGGAAAAAAATGTGTAGTAGGGTAGCAGGAACCCCCTCCCCACACACACACTTTTATGACTACTTTTCCCTTTTCCCAAGCTTAGTTCATTTAATGGGTAAGTCCCCGTCCCCGCCGCACACCCCGCAACCTTTCCTGAGGTGTAGGGTCACTGCGTCTGTCCAGGTCACACCAGAAGGGAGTGCCATGGTGCCTCTTCTCCTCGTTGGCCACAATACACCGCCTTGCCATGATCTTGATTCCAAGCAGCTCCAGATGCCCCCTCTCCACCGTGCTCTGCCACAGGGCTCTGCTTTAGCTATAGGTTTGCTGCAGGATTCACTGGGTGAGATTCTCTGACCTGGCTTAGCCACAGAGGTGGATCAGGGGCTGCAGGGCCCCTGGGCCTCACCCACCAATGGACCTTCCCCCCTGCCAGCAGGGCAGCGCCAGGGGAAGGGGCCTGGGGCCATAGGCTGGTTGTGGTCTGGCTGATTGGCCCCTGGAGGCCGTACTGCATGCTCCAGTCAGCCTCACGTCACACCCGAGTCAGGACTCGGCCAGCCTTCCCTGCCCCTCCACCCCTGGGCTAGGGGTGGACCAGCCAGCCCAGGGCAGGGGCGGGAGCGGGAGCTCAGAGCCTGGCCTCTGGGCTGGCCCATCCCACTTCCTGTTCCCTCCCAAGTGCTGATTTTTGGCACTATACCAGCAGAGCAGAGGGCCCCCACCTCTGAGGAAAGAGATATCGGGTTCCATCTGTGTGCCCTGTGCAGAATGTTAGCCCCCAGTAAGCTTTCTATTAGGACGTACCTTGTCCGCTTCAGCAAAGCACAGGATGTTGACTGCCCTGTACCTTCCAGTGGAATGTGCTACTGGAAGGTAACATTGGTTATCTAGGCTATGTGTTAACAATAGCTTTATTATTATTATTTTTATTAGATGCAACCTTCACAAGGCCGGTGTCTACCCCAGCTGACCGCATGAGAAACATTTGGCGGCGTACTCAAAGAAACAGGGAGGATATGTTTCAGGAGCTGTTGAAAACAACAGAGGCATCCGCGAGGGAGAATCGAGCCTGGAGAGAGGAATCCCAACAGAAGAGGCAGAAACACAGGGATGAACTGATAAGCGTCATGAAGGAGCAAACAGAACTGCTCAAGAGCATGATTGCTTTGCAGACCGAGGCGATTAATGTATGGGCTCCACTCCAGACAGTTCAGCCGTCTCTGCCTCCCACACCCCGTAGTCCTTCAAAGCATATCTTTGAAGGCCACCCATCCCCCTGGTATACTGCAACATCCAGTCCCTCACAGAGCTACTTTTTAGAGACCCACAGCTACACCCACCTGTAACACCTCCCACCCCTCCTTTTCATCTTTTAATAAAAACAGTAACAAAAAATTTGAAGAGTGGCTTTATTTGTACACAGTGAAAATCTCATAAGGTGCACTTGATGCGTCCTTGAAGTGAACTACAGGAGGGCATCATTGATATGCTCCCTGAGTGCCTCCCTTATGCGAGCAGCTCCTCGTTGGGCCTCCCTAATACTCCTAGTGGCTGGCTGTTCGTATGCTTCCTCGAGGCACTGTGCCTCCATAGCCCACCCCGGGGAAAACTTTTCTCTCCTATTTTCACAAAGGTTATGAAGGACACAGCACACCGCAATTACAGCAGGGATGTTGTCCTCGTCCAAGTCCAGCCTCCCATACAAACAGCGCCAGCACCTTTTTAAGCGGCCGAAGGCACACTCCACAGTCATTCTGGAGTGGCTCAATCGGCAATTGAACCGCTCCTTGCTGTGATCCAGGTTCCCGGTGTACGGCTTCATCAGCCATGGCATCAGTGGGTATGCTGGGTCTCCAAGGATGACTATGGGCATCTCCACATCCCCCACAGTAATTTTTTGATCTGGGAAGAAGGTACCCCCTTGCAGCTTCCAGTACAGTCCAGTGTTTCTGAAAATGCGGGCATCATGCACCTTTCCCGACCACCCAGCATTGATATCCGTAAAACGCCCCTTGTGATCCACGAGTGCTTGCAGCACCATGGGAAAGTAGCCTTTCCTGTTTATGTACTTGGTCGCGAGATGGTCTGGAGCCAAAATCGGGATATGTGTGCCATCTATGGCTCCCCCACAGTTAGGGAATCCCATGGCAGCAAAGCCATCCACAATCTCACGAACATTGCCCAATGTCACCGTCCTCCGTAGCAGAACGCGATTGATGGCTTGGCACACTTGTGAGAGAGCTAATCCGACGGTGGACCTCTCGACTCCAAACTGGTTTGCAACCGACCGGTAGCAGTCAGGAGTCACCATCTTCCAGACAGCAATCGCAACACACTTCTCCACGGTTAGGGCTGACCTCATGTTGGTGTCTTTACGTCGCAGGGCAGGGTCCAACTCTGAACACAGTTCCAGAAAGGTTGCTTTCCGCATTCGAAAGTTCTGTACCCACTGCTCATCATCCCACAGCTACATAACAATGCGATCCCACCACTCGGTGCTCGTCTCTCGTGACCAGAAACGGTGTTGCACCGTGTGCAGATGATTGGTGAAGGAGCTGAGCAATGCGGTGTCCTCGTCTGATTCGGAGCTCATTGCGTATTGAGCAACCAGCCGAGATGTATTTAGAATGCTGAAGGCGACAGTAGAGATTAGAGCAGGATCCATACTGTTGCTGTTGTGATTGCTCGCAAGTAGTGCGTCACTGCCCTGTTGAAAATAGGCGTGAGTTGCTATTGGCAACGAGGAAGACACAAGGGGAACACAGTGCACCATGGGAAACTGAGATTTTACCCATGGCGCTTTGCGTTCCTTTCCTTCATCCCAGGATTCCAAGCGCCGATTCAGGGAAAATTGAACTGTGGGATAGGTGCCCAGAATTCATTGCGCTACAACGTGATATTGCAAAGAATTCTGTTGTGTTGCAAGGAGCGACGTGTGTACGCGCTCTCCCGGAATAAAGGCCACGTGTTTTTTATAGCGCGATTGCCATGTTGCGCTTTAATCTGATCGTGTGTACATAGCCTAAAAGTTTAAATGGGAAGTGGTCTAGGAAGAAGACAGATCCCAAATCCCATTTGGCCTAGATTTTGGATTCTCAGTTTGATTGTATATTCATTAGTAAAACTGCCATTTTTAGCAATGGCCAGAGTGGATTTCCTCTTACAAAAGGAATATAGTATTCCATTTAATATTAACTTACGTAAAGGTGACCTGCGCCAGAGTTTTATCAAAACTAGGCTTGTGACATAAAAATGGCCACACTAGGTCAGACCAATGGCCCATCTAGCCCAGTATCTTCTGACCAGTGCCAGGAGCTTCAGAGGAAATTAACAAAACAGATAATCATCAAGTGGTCCATCCTCTGTCACCCATTCCCAGTAATCTTTTTATTTTACCTTTTAAAAGAATTCTTGATAATGTATTAAAAAGGCCTTTAAAAGGGGTTCTTTATTTTATCTTTTAATTTTAATGGTAAAAACATCAGCAATGACAACACTGGTTTTCTGCTGGAGAATTTATTAAAGGCAATGGGATATAAATTATCTCTTTCATCTTAACTGAAGGGTGCAATGTTGAAACTTTAACAGACTTCTTTTCTCCAAAACATTAATTCATCATGGAAGTCAATTGCTGTTAACAAGAGCAAATAAAATCAAGATGTTATACAGTTAATTAAAAGCCTTTGCCTCTGACTTGTTCAGCTTTTGCTCTCCAGCATGGTCAACTCTTGTGTGGCCGGGCATGTTTCCAGCCCTAATTGCTGGAATCAAGAGATTTTATGAGAACCTCAGTTTATATATATATATATATATATACACATATGTATTTTAAAGTCAGTTTCTAGCCTTCATGCCTGTAGAGAAAATTTTGAAAAATAGAAATAAGTATACCCCAAATATTCAGAACTCAGAATGAGTAGAACCCCAAAGAAATTCTTTAAGAAAGCTCAGGATTTTAAAGCTAGTCTTGATTTTTTGGGGTGTGGACTCATGCTTTTTAAACCCTGGAGGTTAGCAAGTCTTGGCTCCAGTGATGTCATTTCACTGATTCTCCAGTCTCTACGCAGAGTAGTAGCTTGATCAGCTCATTCTCATTTCACCTGTTGGCTGCGTGCAAGGCCATTTTCCTAGTTGTGTATGAACATCATAAGAAACCCTTCACAAGCCATTCTGTAACTTTCTAGCCTAGACAGGATCTGTTACGAAACAAGCAGGCTACCATTATCTAGCACAACACAGCAAAAATGGACACAAATCCAATTTTTTTCTCCCCATTTGAAGGTAGCCCTTAGTAAATGCAGGCCACAGTCTTGCAGTGAGATGCCCCGGTACCCACAGGGAGTCCCACTGATGTCTTGCCGATGTCTCATGGCCTTCTTGGGAAATATTTCCAGGACCCGATACATTTCCCTTAGTGCCACGTCTGCCTATTTAACCTCAGTTGACTTGAAACCGTTACCCATTGCAAGTCCACAAACCTTGGTGATCTCCTTCAAATGGCACTTCACACTTATTATTGTGCAACATGATGCTACACATTGGCTTGCTGACGTGGAGGATCTAGGTTAATTTCTACTACCTGCTCAAAGTCTTTCTTCTGTGAGCTCAAAGGCAGTAATGGAATCAAAAACCCCTATGTGGCCTAGTTGCTAGAAAGAAACAAAAAGCCACATTAAGCAAGCCTGGGTTACAGTGACTCATTGTGTCACTCAGTGTGCAAGGCTTCATCAATTTCCCACTTAGCTTCCATAGAATTATTGTAAGTTTTCTGTCTAGTTGTAGTGTTTGTGGACTAACACAAAGTGTAGGCAAAGAGAAATGATAGCCCTGATTCAGCAAATTATTGCTGCATATGTCTATGACCCAGTGATGTAAATGCTAATCAAAAGCAGGTATGAATTTGTCTTGTGGACTATGGAGCAGTGTGGATCTGTGATGCTCCGGTTATTGGCTCGGCTAGCAGGTTAAAATCCCACTCCTGGAGCTAGTCTCTACCTACACTATGAAATCTGCTATGAGTGCTGGGTTTGAATACAGTCAGTGCCCAGCCATGGTTTGATCTTGCATGTGTGGACTGTGTAACAGGTACTATTAGCGTCAGGCTAGTCCAGCTCTCATAAAGTGATGGGGTGAAATCATTTGTAGCCAGAATTCCGGTCGCATGGCTGGGGTCAGAAATGGAGATTTTTCTCTGACCCAAGCTCCTGTGTGTTACTCTTTTATTACAGCTTGGCTCAGACCATGCTCTAAGGTTAAACGGTTTCTCTTCAGCTATCCTGTGTGCTGCAAAAGGAAAATATTACAGCTGTGCTCACTGAAGACCTGACTCAATTAGGAATTACTTCTATGCAGGAACAAGAAGTCTTCAAGTCATGAGCTAAACAGGATTAGCCTCCTCTTAAGTGTGGATTCTGAATCCATATGACCGGCTTGCTGGGAAGATGTCAGGGGAGCAACAAGATTGATGTGACTGGATAAGGATATCTTGTTTGTATGGAAAGTGTCAAGCCACACAATACTGAATAAGTACAATCTGAAGTGGCCAGATAGCCACTGTACAAAGGTGACAGAGATTTCTTAGATAGGTGACATCTACCAGCCTTGTCCAAAGGAAACTGACAGCCATTTAGACAGCCAAGTATATACCAGTGCACTGGTAGGCACGCTAAAGGACGTGGGGTCTATTCCGAGCTCTGCCACGTGATCTTGGTCAAGTAACGTCCCTGCTTTGTGCCTCAGTTTACCTTCCCAACTCCTTGTCTTATTTATTAAACTCATAAGAGATTGTCCCTGCCCCAAAGAGCTTACAGTGTTGGCCACGATAGGGCACGTATCTCAAATGGGCCTTCTAGCAGTTGCTGTCCTAAAATACAGAATACGAGCACAATGCTTATGGAGAGCAGAAGAAAAATCCATCTGGGGCCACTGCAAATCAGAACATCTGGCATAAATTGCTGGGCTAACTTCTCTAGGCCTTTCTAGGTTCTGCCTGGCAGGAGGAGTGTCTAATGGCACAAAACTGCAATATCTGTTCTAGCCCAAGATATTCCGGTAGACGCACAGCTCCCAGCTTACCAGAACTGTGCTACAAAGCATGGCCTGAGAATGACAACTGCTCCCAGCTAGTGTTCCTCCTGACCCAGAGAAGAACTGCTTCAATTTTGTCTTCATTCCCAGGTCAGACTTTACAGCAGGCTGTCGAGCTGCTGGCATTTATTTCCTACTCCTGGACAAAAGAAGCAGCAGCATGTCAGGGATTATATTTTCTTGTTGCTCCACCATCATTCCTGGAAACCACTCTAAGGATAACCAACTGCTGATACTTCCCATCTCAATACCCAGTGGGCATGGACTGCTGCATGCTAGAAAATGGACTATATGCTGCATGAAAACCTTGGACCTGAGGCTGACCTGGTGTAAATTGGCACAGCCCCATCCATGTCACCAGAGCAGCGCTTATTCGGTGCGTCTACACTTATAAATTAGGTCAATTTACGTAGGCTTAAATCAATTTAATTTACTCCACGTCTACACTGGGCTTTCCTTAATTCAACTTACGCTGCTCCTTAAGCTGCTCCTTAAGTTGAAATAAGGAAAAACTAGTTTGAAATAATAACACCTCATTATAATTCGAACTAGTGTCTAAGTCAACTTTCTTAAAGTCGACTTAGCCAGTGTAGATGCCCTACATCGACTTCGTCAATTTAGGGCACGGGGGAAAAGGGAGCACCACATGGCTCCCTGGCAGAAGGGAGCCACTGTGGCTCCCTGCTCTTGGGGAGCTCCTGCTCCCTTCTCCCCAGACCTGTGGCTTCCCTGCCAGGGGAACCACGGTCCTAGGGAGAAGGGCTCCCCAGCCAGGGCTCCAGCAGGAGGGGATCCCCCGCTGGAACCCTGGCTGGAGAGCGCGGGAGGCGGGCAGCTGGTCCCGACAGATCCAGCTGTGCGCCCGCTGGCTCAGCCGGGCCTGAGAAGCCGCGCGCAGCTTGTCCCGGCAGAGCCAGCTGGCGCACAGCTGGCTCTGTTGGGACCGAGGAGGGGCGGACGGCTCTCCCAGCTCCCTTCTCTCCAGGACCCCCACGGGACCCAGCAAAAAGGGAGCCACTCGGTCTCGGCAAGGAGGGAGTGCGGGGCTCCCTCCAGTCAGGACCCTGCCAGCACTCCAGCTATTTAGGGAAGCTCCCAGGCCTCCCCAAACAGCTGGAGCGCCAGCAATTGCGCCGGCGGCCTCCAGCTGGCAGCGAGACCCCGGAGGCTTCCTGGCAGCTGGAGTGAGGTCCTGGCAAGAAGGGACCGCAGGGCTCCCTTTTCTCCAGGACCCCCACTGGTCCCGGCAAAAAGGAAGCGCCGGCTCCCATTTTGCCAGGACCTGCAGGGGTCCTAGAGAGAAGGGATCCAGGAGAGCTGCCCGCCACTCCTCGTTCCCGGCAGAGCCAGCCATGCGCCGGCTGGCTCTGCCGGGACGAGCTGCAAGCGGCTTCTGGATCCCTGCAGAGCCAGTCGGCCCATGGCTGGCTCTGCTGGGACCCGGGACAGCCAGCCTTGCAGAGCTGGCTCTCCTGGGACGAGCCGCCTGGCTACTTGTCCCGGGGAGAGCCAGCTGGCTCTCACCAGGACAATCCGCCAGCGGCTTCCTGGTCTGGGGAGAGCCAGCCCTGCAAGGATGGCTCTCCCTCCACCTACCAAGTCGACTTAGAGAGTCTAGTGTAGACTCTCTAAGTTGACTTAATAGGAGCTCCTTTAAGTCGACTTAAGAGTCTTGTGTAGACTCTCTAAGTCGACTTAATAAGGTTGACTTAAAGTCAACTTTAGAATGTCGACTTAAGAAAGTCGACCTAACTTTGTGAGTGTAGACATAGCCATTGACACCAACTGGGCTGTTTCAGGCTTATGGGTCATTTCCTGGTGTTGTTTCTTGAGAAGCTAAATGCCACCAAACAGTTACTTAAGTTGTACATAACAATTGTCTCCCGCAGTTTTGTTTTCTGACTCCCTCAGCCCTTGTACATTGATAGCAGTAACTTTTGCAGATAAGTTGCAGACTTAGACAGGGAATAACAGCAGGAGATGAAAAGAGATGAACCAGGGTAGAAACCTAACATTCCAAGCACTCCCCTCCCACCCCATGGCATTTGGAAGGGAGGAAAATACTAATAAAGGGAGATATTGAAGGAAGGATAGTGTAGTAGTTAAAGCATAGCCCTCGGAGTTACCAGCTCTCTTTTCTGTTTCTTCCTGAGAAGCTGGGTGATTGTGGGCAGGATATTTAAAGATTTAAAGCATGGCTGCCCAAGCTTAGGGTGGCCCTGCTTTCAAAGCAGCTGCTGTGCACGTTGCCTTAATACAGATTGAAGTGTCTATCTTTCTGCTCTTGAGTTGCAATATTTTCACCATAGTCCATTTGTGCCTCAGTTTCCCTGTCTTAAAAATGGGGTATCACACTCCAGGGTGCAGTCAAGACTGGTGGGGTGCCTGCTCTGTAACCTGGATTGCATCACAATGGTTTGCTGCAGTAGCTCCTGACCTGGGCTGCTCAAACCAATCTGCCAAAACACAAGCCATGCACCGCAGTCTGCCACAACACTCTAGTCACACTCTGGCCTCCCCCCGCCTTGGTTACCACTTGCAGAATGACCCCAACACACTTCCAGGCCCAGGTTTTCCCCCAGAAAATGTTCTGCACTGTCCAGGCCTCTCCTGGATATTAGAGATTCATTGCTCCTATAAGGGGTCAATATACTACAGTTTGCTACTGTAACTGGAGTTCCCCAAACAACTGATTTTACACAACAACATTAGTTTTGATAAAAAGATAAAATCAGTTAATTTAACTACAAAAAGTAGATTTTAAGTGATCACAAGTACAAGGCCATTAAAATCAGAAATGGTTACAGGAGAGAACACTTCCTTACAGCCAAACTTAAATGAGACTTGGTTCAAGGTAAAATCCTTACCATGTGCTTCCAGCAACAGGCTTTACCAAGCTCTCAAGTCATGATATGTCCCCAAAGTCCAAAGGGTTGGTTCCTTTGTTGTCTTAGGTCAGCGGTTCCTAACCTGTGGTCTGTGGACCACTTGTGGTCCATGAGGGTACTGCAGGTGGTCTGTGTGGTGCGGGGAGATAATTACTGCAATCTATTTGTGAGTGAACATAATAAATTATTAGAAATAGCTGCTTTTTTAATACTTCTTGCTATATAAGTTTGACTACTGTCAGCCATAGGCTATGTTAAAATGTTTAAAACAGCTTGTTTAAATGGTGGTCCGCAAAAGCTTTTGATAATGCTATAGTGGTCTACATAAAAGAAAAGGCTGGGAAATGCTGTCTTAGGTGAAAGAGGGTGTGAATGATAGAGACAGATACTGGGGTGTTTTTGCCTCTCACTTTTATAGTCCAGTTGTTCTTTGAAATGAATTCTTCTGAGGATTACTCCTCAAAATGAAATTTATGCAAAGAATAAAGAAGGCGACATGAGATAGGCTCCCCCATGCTCTTTCATCTCCCCTGGGTATGCTGAAATGCAGATTTGCCTTCTCTCCCTCTTGCTGTCCCCTATTTACTGCTTACATGTGAATTGAAGTAAACACACATTCCTTTGTTTACAACTGACCTGCTTAACCCAGGATGTGTGGGTTTGAATATGTGCTATCAATGTCACACATAACTTTGCATGCAATTTTACTACACATCTTTGAATATGAAATTAGTGACCAGTGAGTGGCTAGTTTCTGAATGATACCTCGCAAGGCAGATTTTGTACAAAGAGTATATCAATAGTGTGTAGGGTGTGAAACAAGGGGTGCATTCAGTCCCATGAGGTAATGATAGTTACCTACTTTCCAGACGCAAGTCGTATTTTTCATATCTTCAGATACAAGGGGCTACTGATTTATAAAGCTACTTAATGGGGTTTTCTTCACAATGTTGTTTGACCAAAAATGCGCTTTTTGAGGGGAATATTGTTGGGTTCTGTATCTGATTGTTGGGTTCTGACTTTTTCGTCAAAAGAATTTGTTCATTTTTCAGTTATTGTCTCCGCATCACCCACTTTTTCAGTACAAAGTGGGAGCAGGTCAGTTGAACTCATGCTTCTAAATCCTTTGGGGCTCGCAAAAATCTCTCCCAGAGAAATTGAAGAACTAGCCCAAGATGGGACGCAGGTCTCCCAATTTTCAATCCTAAACATTAACCACTGAACTATGCTGTCTTTCCCAAACTGCCATTAGGCCAAATGGAGAAAGTGAATGAAAAACTAGCCAGTATATATGCAACCAGCATAAAGTGATGCCATTTGTTTCACTAGCACCGAGAATATTTCCTAGATGCTTGTTGCAATGATCCAGAAATAATCTGCCTTCATTACAGAAAGAGCAGTTGGCTTGCATTCACAGGATCCCATTTTAAGGCTGTCTGCGGAGGGGACAGCTCAGAGGTATGCACGGTATGACTGTGACCCTTAACCCATCTTTATCTGCTTCCTTCACTGGCAGGCGACACCACTGAATTTTACACTAATGCGGCAGAGCAGGTCAGGAGCTAAGGGTGAGAACACTATTTTCACTTCTAACCTCATTCACACTCAGCTTCCACTGACATGTGCAAGGCACAAGGTGCATACATCAGACCCAGTCTCTCCGCCAGGGAGATATTTTAGGCGAGCTACTTTTACAAAGGGCAAAAAACTCCAACCCACTAAGGCCCCCTAGTAAAAGCAAGCCAAAGAATCAAAGCAGCAGTTTCTTCTTGAAAGTGATTGACATGTGGTTGGCTGGATCTGTGGTTTACTGGATGTTGACAGCATTCAGGGTAGATGTTCCTTTTCTGCACACGGTCAGGCCAGTTATTGCTGACATGGTAAAGGAAAGTGGCTTGCAAGATCTCAGTGGTCTGGGTTTAAAGCCCTTAGTGAAATCAATTTTTAAAAAAATCCTGAATATAAACAGCACATCCTTACCTGTTCTAAGGGGTAAATTACAGGCTTCAGGGTCCAGTGCAAGTTGGGACACCCCACCCCCGCAGCTTTCACTCAAATTTTGGCGCAGCTTCTCCCCAGGCCAAACCTGAGCAGTATGCCCCCTGGCTTTGCTGGAACCCAGTTGTAAAAGGGAGCAACATAGGCTATAGCGCAGTCAGGGCCAAATGCTGAAGGAGTCAGAGGTGCACTGCAGACACCTGCTGAGAGGCAGCTAGCACCCTAGCGTGGACCCAGAGTCCAGCAGCATGATAACTAATGACCCCCAGGAAGCTGATGAGGAGGAGGGAGGAGAAGCCATGGGGCCCCTGCGATCGCTAGCTGTGGAGGAATAGGTAGGAAATAACTCAGGGGAACTTAATGAGGAGCCAGTCCTAGGGCTGGGACTTGACTCAACATGTTGCGGCAGGATCTGTGCTGAGCAGATGGAAGGCAATCCTACCACTGCCAGAGCCTTGGGTTGGGACATGGTGGATTACGGAGGGCCCAGGTTCCCCTGCCTCAGCTGCCACCCCTTGGTGTGGTGGCCTATTCCCCCAGTGTCATATATTAAGATTAAATAATGATCAATAGACATAGGCTTCAGAATTGTCTCTTGTCACTAGGCTACACAGCCCTGTGAGGGAGGTCAGCCATATGGCTCCAGCCATTAGGCCACTCAGACCTGCGAGGAAGAGGGCCCTATTAACCCGAACCAGTAGGCTGCATCACTGGGAAGCGGAGGGTGGCCATCTGAATTTAGCCACGGAGATATAATGCCCTCCTCATTCTCCTTCCCGACCCCTGGGTAGACAAGGGGTGCCAGCCCTGAGACTTGTGACCAGATCTGCACCCAGTACTCAAGGTGTAGGCATACCATGGATTTATATAGTGACATGATGACATTTTCTGTCTTATCATCTGTCCCTTTCCTAATGGTTCCTAATAGTCTGGTAACTTTTTTGCCTGCTGCTTCACATTAAGGGGATGTTTTCAGAGAGCTATCCACGATGACCCCAAGATCTATGTCTTGAGTAGTAACAGCTAATTTAGCCCTTGTTGTTTTGTACATATAGCTGAGATTACGTTTTCCAATGTGCATTACTTGGCATTAATCAGCATTGGATTTCATCTGCCATTTTGTTACCCAGTCACCCAGTTTTTTAAGAGCCCTTTGCAACTCTTCACAGTCTATTTTGGACATAACTGACAGGAGTAAGAACTGGCGCTTCCCCTTGATAAAGACCAGGCTTTATGCAAAGGAGATGAATTTCCTCCTTAACACAGTTACTAAGTGGTAGATAGGGCCTGGGGCAGAGCTGCTGCTGTGGTGTAGATTTAATCTAGAAAATACGTGTAACAATTATACCTCAAGGGGAGAACAGAATTAAGTTGTAATTAGCCTGTAAAGACAGGATTTCACTAGCACTAAGCACTGGCCTAACACCACTCCCCTCGGATTTACTTGAAGGAGAGTTGAGCTAACATTAGCTCTTTTGATAATGCACCCTAAAGGTTAATTACAGTTTAGTTCTAGATCTCAAATATTTCCCCTGCTGTTTTTCACTTGACGAGTCCTTCAAGTTTCTCCTCCTTCAAAGCGTCTGACGAATTGGGATTTTCTCCCATGAAAGCTCAGGCGATAAATAAATGCATTAGTTTTTAAAAGTGCCACAGGACTCCTTTCTTCTTTTGCTGAATTAGACTGATACGGCTACACCTTTGGAGCCTTGAAGTGATGTTATTCCCTTCCACATCATTAACACAGTCCCAAAACAAACAGCCATTCTCATTGTGAATTACTGACCCTAACCCCCTCTCTGACCCATCTTCCTTATTCTGACGGGTATATAACACAGCTGGGCCTCCCTGCTTGATAACATTCACCTGCCTTGATCTCCAAAATCCTTACATCTTTCCAACCTAGGCCCAAATCTGACAGACAAGCCCAGGTGAGAGAAAGGGTTTGGGGTGGGATTCACAAGAGATTTTTCTTACATCCCACAGCATAACCTAGATTCATCCCTAGAATGCATGGTGCCTTGTGCACTGAATGAAGCTATAGTAAAAAATAGGACATGATCATGTAATTAAAGATGGAGAGTTCCTTTGAAAAGAATGCTGATTTCTGCTGATCTTTTTTCTCAAGCCGCACACACCTGTACTGAAAACAATGCTCAGAGACTGTTTATCCTCCTGTGTAAAGCAGGTGTACTTCATACCGCAAACACTGAGATCTTTACCGTCATAATATACAAACAGAGCTGGACAAATGTTCCATATGGGTGCCTGGGCATCACTCACCACTGGCTCTAACGGTTCTATACAAAGGGCTGTGCAGCTTCGGTATTTGTTAGGGGTGCCAATTTCAGTTGAATGTATTCCTCGGAGGTTTTGTCACATGAGATAATCTTTCATTAAAGATTAATCTTTAATTCCTGGAGACTCCAGGACAATCATGGGGGGTTGAGAACCCTATTACTGGTAGTGGTTTCTGGGGAGATAAAGGCACAGATCTTCAGCTGGTACAAACTGACAACTCCAATGAAGTAGAGATTTCCATCACCTGAGGATCTGGTCCATAGTGTTGCCTCTGATTCTGGTGCATCATGAGAGATGTAGTTCCATCAGGAAGCTCAGCCCATTGGCCAGAATGGGGGAATGAGGTAGCCAAATTACAACTCCCAGTGTCACAGCAGCTCAGGTGGACTCAGCTTAATGTGGAAATAAAATGTTTCAACTTGATTTTCCTGACAGAAATTCTAGATGAAATCATTTTTTTCCTACAGTAAATTTCACTTTGGTGGCAACCACCTTTTCCCTCCAAAAATCATTTTGACTGAAAATTCCCAATCAGCCATACAGGGAGGACAGTGTTAATCCAATTCTGGCTGTGGCACTAGAAAAACAAGTTTGTGAAAGATTGTCCAGGATTTTACATGGTGGGCTACCTTAGTCTCTTCTGAATCTGCTCAAAGGAAGCCAGGAACCTCTCTTCTCCCAAGGTCAGGCCACCATGGTGTGGAGAAAGTTCTGATTTGCTGGTGCTACAGCCTACATCGCTCACATGCTATTGGCAGTTCTTGTTGTCTGAGGGGAAATCACGGCTTCCATGTCAGACCCTGAGGCAGTTGAGATGGCACCCAATCATGATCCCTTCCCAGGTGTCAACATTAGAGATCCATAGAGAGGATTTCTTGAACTTCTGCCAAGTCAAGTGTGACATTGCCCATACAAGCTCTGTCTTAATGCTTTGACCCTCTTTGGTACTAGCTGATTGATATCAAAAGAGATGCGTCCAAAAGCTTCAGTGTAGCAAATACACCTATTGGTCCTATGTCACACAAGCATAGATGTGGGGAGTGACACTGAGATATGCCATTAGCCAGCAAACAGAGGCTATTAAAGAAGCAAGAGAGCATCTGTTAAGAATCGTCTGCTTAGATCTACATAGACCTCTGGCAAACAGAGCACAGCGCCTCCATAGAACAGGGATTACATTTACCTTGGTGTCCCATTGTCTTTTTTCTTCCTTCGTCACAGATACCATGCTCCACAGAAGATTTTACAAGCCATTTACTCCCAAATCCTGCATTCGGATTCAAGATTGAACCCTTCCCTCCTGCATGGTTGGAATTGTACCTTATAAGGTCAGCTTGTGTGGGTGTGAATCTTGCCACCCGTCATCTTTAGTCTATTAGAGGAATGTGGAGTATTTCAGTGGAAGCGGGTTCAGAAGATCATTATTAGGCATAACTATGAGATCTCATGAAGAACGGGGTGAGGATGTTTTATGTACAAAGAGCTGGCCAAGGAGAAAAGATGACTGAGCTTTTATAATGCTATTTATTTTCACCATTGGTTCGTGCCATGATCCTACCTCACAGACATGTGAAACTGGAAACTGGTCCCATTTAAATCTTAGTCCTATTGGTGTCATATTGATGGGCACCTTCAATAGTTGCATGCTGGGAATTAGGATCAAAAGCCAACAGCCAGGAATCCTGCACTGAACAATAATACGGCAATGGTGACTTCTTGTTCTGTCATTGGAATTTCCTTGTGTGTATCTTCATTTGTGTCCTATTAAGATTAGAATAAAAGGCAAAAACCAAATAGTTGTATGGTGAGCTCTCCTTCCTTCTGTGTCTCAGTGGTACAAAAACCATCTTAGGAAAATTTCACTGGATGTGTTTCTTCTCCAATAAAATCATATTGCTTTTTCTCTGGCCGGTGATGGACTGATGGGGAGGTGCATGGATCCCAAGCAGTAGCTGGGTCAGGGGTGGTGGGGAGCATGTTCTGGGGCTTTGGCAGAAAACCCATGTGGACCTTCCACTGCACAAAGAAGCGCAGTGTGGATGGATCTGCCCCACTGGCCAAGGCCAATTGCTGCTGTAGGTGGGGTCAGAGAGACAGCGCACACAGCTGATGTCTAAGGCCCTGCTGCTGCTGCTGCTGCTGCTGCTGCTGCTGCTGCTGCTGCTGCTGCTGGAGGTAGCAGATCCAAACACGGCAGGAGCCAGACTGGGAGAGCAGCTCCTTGGGGGCGGAGCAGGCCAGTGGGCCCACCACGCTCCCCTGCAGCATGGGGAGGGGGGGCAGGGCCCAGTGTAGGCCTATTGGTCCAGGACCCTGCTCCCCCCAAGGGACGACCCTGGGTACGTCTACACTGGCAACTTAGGTCGACTTAAAGTCGATCTACACAAAGCCGTGTCCACATTGGGCTTTTATTAAGTTGACTTAAGCACTTCCTTAAGTCGACTTAATAACACCACCTCTGAAGCTTTAAGTCGACTTCTTAAGTCAGGGAGAGTTGTGGCTGGGGAGATGGGTTGCTGGCTCCAGCGCGGCAGAGGAGCCCCAGTCGCGGGGAAACCTGTGGCTCCAGGGCTCCAGACGCGCAGGGTTACTGGCTCCCACTTGGCAGAGGAGCCCCAGCTGCGAGGAAACCCCCACGGCCCCAGGACTCCAGCCACGTAGGGTTGCCGGCTCCTGTGGGATGTGGCAGGGGTTTCTCTGCGGCTGAAGCCGGCAACCCATCTGGCTCTCTTTCCCCTGAGCCCCATCTCCCCCGAGCCCATCTCCTACAAGCCATGCCTCTCTTCTCCTAAGCCCCATCTCCCCCATCTGTGGCTCTCCCCAGCCTGATCTTCCCCAGCTGCGGCTCTCCTCTGTTGACCTAGCACCAGCCAGTGTGGACGCAGGCAGTCGACTTGAGTGTTAAGTGTGGACGCTCTAAGTCGACTTAACAGAGTCAACTTAACTTAACAAGTGTACACATAGCCTATGTGTCTCAGTTCCCCACCTAGGAATAAGTGCATTTCCCGAGCTCACAGCAGAAGGTGGTATTCAGATCCTGTGGTAACAAAGCTCGTTAAGTATGTAGATAAGAGAAAGGAGAATTTGGTTCCAGTGGCACAACTGGGGTAGACAGGTACCTGCAGGTACCTTTTCTTCTTAAGTCTTTTTTTGTAATTAACAGTGGATGAGCCTCAAGGTTGCCAGAGCTCTGGATCAGAGCTTATCCGAGGTGATCTGAACAACTCGTGTTTGGAATCTCACGAAAGACAGGTGCAGACATTTTTCAGTGCTTCCTCATTCCAATCGCATTGGAAATAGCCGCAGAACAGCCTCACTGTGCGGGTGATGCTGCTGCTGCTTCCAGCTAAAACCAGGAAGTTGGGGAGATGCCAGTTTTACGTATCTCACTGAGGCTTTGCACGTGGGCTCGGGGTTCAGGCCGGAGCCTCCTTTATTTGAGCAAGTTCATCTGTCCCTAAGATTAATACTAAGCCCTGAGGCAACAGATCTAAACATGATAAATCTGCAGGGTTTATGAGGATAAAGGCATCTCCCAAGTGGCATTTCTCTCAGATATATTTGCCCACCACAGACCAAACAGTAAGCTAGCATGCTGCTGCTCCAGCTGTCAGCAGAATTAACATGATTAAAGCTAGAGTTTCCCTTTAGAAGGGAAAGGTTAGGATTGGAGGGCAGCTTTAAGCTCTACTGGAGGCAGCAAAAAGAAATCCAGCCACAATATTCTAGGTCTCTTGTCCAAACTGAATTAACTATCACTGGTAGGAGAAGCACTATTGAGATTAGGGCCTTGCTGTCCTGGGGTTTTATATGTGCAAAGGAAAACATCTTGCCCCAAAGTGCTGACAAGCTAAATGAACAAGAAAGAAAAAGTGGGGGGAAGGGGAGGGAGGGAACTAAGGCACAGAATGGTGATGTGACTTGTACAGTCACTAAGGTCATCAGGTTAATGGCAGAGCTGTGAATATGAAGTATGCATCATGATTCTCAGTCCAGTGCCTTATCTACTAGACAAGTGGTTTGCCTTTGACCCAACAATTACATTTTTAAGCAATGTATTCCAGTCTTTTGGCGGCGGCAGCAGGACATGTTGTGACCTGATGGTCTGCAACCCAGTACTAGGTCTCGAACCTAAGTTTGAAAACCACTGTTCTACACCACGTTGCCTAAATTATACACATGCATTTTCAGGGCAGGTTATCTGACAGTTTTTAA
This sequence comes from Pelusios castaneus, assembly GCA_007922175.1. Classification (NCBI taxonomy): domain Eukaryota; kingdom Metazoa; phylum Chordata; order Testudines; family Pelomedusidae; genus Pelusios; species Pelusios castaneus. The sequence continues at coordinate 131,356 of ML686102.1, forward strand.
CTTCTTTCTGTGAATTTACCACTACTGTGAAGTACTGAAAAATATACAGGATAATTCAAACAGAGAAATGACAAAACCCCAATAGCACCTGAATTGGTGAAACCCTGATGTTCTTGTGTCACCTGCCACAGACTTGAAGCCAAGATATGTTTGTGTGTGTGAATACATGGGAATATGCTTCCCAAATGCCACATATATTCTGCCACTTGTATGGATGTGCCAGGTACTCAACAATATGAGAAGAAAAACGTAACAATATTTCCCAGAAGAGAGGGAATAATTCTACTCATGTGCACGCAGACTGCCTGCCTGCTGTCTCCTTTAAACTCTTCCCTCCTGCAACCTGTGCTGTTCCTTCCAAGTTCCATGCAGGTTGCTACACATACCCCTCTATGTCCACACTGCTTCTGCAACTCAGTGCCCTTGGGCAGCCAGTGATGCTTTCATTACGGTTTCCCACAGCATTCTCATCGGCAAGTTAAGGAAGTATGCGTTGGATGAGCGGACTGCAAGGTGGATAGAAAAATGGCTAGATCAACGAGCTCAGTGGGTAGGAATCAATGGCTCAATGTCTAGCTGGCAACCATTAACGAGTGGAGTGCCCCAGGGGTCGGTCCTGGGGCCAGTTCTGTTCAACATCTTCATTAATGATCTGGATGATGGGAGAGATTGCATGCTTAGTAAATTCGTGGATTACTCCAAGCTGGGGGGAATGGTAGACACGCTGGAGGGCAGGGACAGGATTCAGGGAGACTTAGACAAATTGGAACACTGGGCCAAAAGAAATCTGATGAGGTTCAACAAGGACAAGTGCAAAGTCCTGCACTTAGGACGGAAAAATCCCATGCACTGCTACAGGCTGGGGACCGACCAGCTAAGTAGCAGCGCTGTAGAAAAGGACCTGGGAGTTACGGTGGACGGGAAGATGAATATGAGCCAACAGTGTGCCCTTGTTGCCAAAAAGGCCAATGGCATATTAGGCTGCATCAGTAGGAGTATTACCAGCAGATCGAGGGATCTGATAATTCCCCTCTATTCGACACTGGTCAGGCCGCATCTGGAATACTGTGTCCAGTTTTGGGCTCCCCACTACAGAAAGGATGTGGACAAATTAGAAAGAGTCCAGTGGAGGGCAACAAAAATGATTAGGGGGCTGGGGCACATGACATACGAGGAGAGACTGAAGGAACTAGGCTTATTCAGTCTGCAGAAGAGAAGAGTGAGGGGGGATCTGTTAGCAACCTTCAACTACTTGAAGGGGTGCTCCAAAGAGGAGGGAGCTAGGCTATTCTCGATAATAACAGAGGACAAAACAAGGAGCAATGGTTTCAAGTTACAGCACCCATTCATTTAGAAAGTTACTCTGAGTTGTGGATACTGTCACCAAAAAGACTATAGCTATAAAAACTCAGATGGCCTCTTTTACTTAAAATGATGTTGTATTAGCTCCACAACACAAATCAGTCTATGCTAGAAAGACTGTTGAAGACTTTTTTAGTTTGGTTGCTAAGGCAAATACCTAGCTCTCAGATAGCACTTTTCATCAGTAGGCCTCAAATTGCTTTACAAAGGAGGTGGGTATTATTATTCCCATTTTACAGATTAGGAAACTGAGTTACAGGAAGGGAAATGAGTTTCCCAGGCTCATCCACAAGATCAGTGGAAGATCCAGGACTTAAACTCAGATCTTCTGAGTCCCAGGCCAGGCCTGTAGACACTAAGTAACACTACCACTATCTATCAGCTAGCCATCTATCTTTCAGCTTTATGGCTGCCTTGTTTGTGCCCACATTTAGGGACATGTAATAGCTTGTGCCCCCACAGTGCATTCATTTTGGAAACAGCCATCAGCATGAGCATATCAGGCACCCATGCAACTTGATATCCATTCTGTACAATCCGATACAGAAGTAGCAAATGCCTGACACTCACCTTCCCATCTCAGTAGTACCTGCAAAATTCCAGGGCACCTGCAAGGAGACTGGCTGATTTATGGTTCTATCTGTCATGCATCCTCTCTGAAGCGCTACAGAATATGTGCAGCACTGGATTAACAAAGCTGCTTTAGGGCCTGCAGTCTCGGGCCCTGGGCTGTGGGGGGCCCCACCACATGCTGCCCTGCAAAAATAAATCCGGCTTTGGCTGGCTGGCCCGGAGCACCTCCAGCTGCCGGCCTGAGCGCCAGGTCACATGGCCAGCCTGGCCTGCCACACCCCTACAGCTGGCCAGTCTGCCCTCTCCAGCACCACACTGTCCCTGTGGCTGGCTGGTCTGTGACCCCCACCCCCCGTGTCAGCCAGACCCCAGTGCTGAGCACTGGTCTTCCTTCCCACCCCCACAGCTGGCTGGTATGTGGGCCCTGGGCCCCGCCCCAGTGCTGACTGCTGGCTTGCCCTGTGTGGCTAGCGGGTCTGCCAGGCCCCTGTGCTGGCATTTCCAAGCACTGTCCCACCCTGCTCTCAGACTGGGCACAGCCCTTGGACCCCAAAGGCTTGAATACATGGCTCTCTGACTAACGTCAGACCGAAAAAAGAATAAATCAGTTACCACTGTGAAAAGACAAACCATGATGTTTGAAAAGGGCTCTGTGTTATCTTGGTAACCTGAACCTTGCTGCACAGGAAGTGCCTCAGTAGAACCCCTGTCAAATTGGTCTCCCAGTGCAAATATTTACCTCTGGTTGGAATTCATGTTCTTAATTTAAAATCTGACATAAACCAAGCAGCTGAAAAATGCAGAGTTAGGGTTCCTGGACAAAAATAAATGTTGCCTCTTAGGCAAGTTGCTATTTTCATTGCACTTCCATAATTGGATCATGCTGAAATGGACGTGTTAAATTTAGTTACAAAAGGATAACAAGAGAAAAATGTAAACAATTTCTCATGGCAGCAGTGCTATATTTAAAGCTGTCAGCATTTCCAGGACACAAAGCATTTAACCCTCGCTGTTTATAACCAGCCATAAGAAAGTGCCTTCTGTTGAATTTCTGTTGAAATTCTCAGCACTAAAGCCTCTAACTCAGCAAAATAATTATGCATGTGCCTAATTTAAGCATATGAGTAGCCCCATTGAAGTCACGTGCTTAAAGTTAAGCATGTGCTGAATGGAGATTCCAAACACTCTGGGTTTTTTAAAAGCTGAACTTTAAATATGAATTTGCCATCCATTTTGAAATTAGTGCAAAAAGAGAAATGTTGGTGTAACCCCTTTGGGGTTTAAGAGAACTTGGTCCCATTAAACCTTTGCCCTGTAGGGGGAGGCACTGATTATGCTGCAAGAGAGTGCTGTTTGTGGGGAGGGGATGACAAAGAGGGTGTGGCTGGAGCTTGAGGAGAAGGGCTGCAGCCAGAGGCCCAGACAGGATGGAAGCAGCAAAGGGCCTGCCCAGAAGCTGGGGAAGGAGAGAGCAGCTGACCGGTGACACCCAGAGGACACTGTGCCAGGGAGGAATCGCCTGAGGACAGACTGGAGCTGGACCCAGTGACATGGCCACCCAGAGCTGCGGGGCTGTGAGTATGAGGCCTGGGACTACGGGGAGGCTGTAGCTAGTTAAGTGCGGAGGGCGTCGCAGCGAGTGACAGAAGAATTTTCTGGGGACAGTTGCTGGCGCCGAAGATGACTAGGAGCAACCAGGACTCAGCCCAGACTGGAACTCCTGAACTCAGAGTGCAGACGCTATGCTCACTTGCTGTCTGCCCCCTCAGCTTGCAGCACCCCTGGGCTTGCAGGGCCCTGTACTAGTTGGTAGCCTGTTTTCCTGCTGCCCCATCTCCCCTGTTGTTCTCCTTTTCCTCCCTCTGTAAATAAATCTTCCCCATTCTAATATTCACTGTGCTGTCCCAGTGTGTGTGTGTGATCACCCCGGAGGGGGGTTGGAACCGGTGCCCCTGGGCTGGAAGGGGACTGTACCTGCTGCGTTCCTGCATGCGCCCTTCCTTAGCCAGAGCTGCCTGCAGAGCAGACTCTGTCTTGGCCACAAGGGCGCTAGCTGTGATAAAGAGCTGTCTATCTGTCTTGGTTTGAATGGACGTTTGTGGCAGGTCATTCGCCAGTATATGGAATAGTTGCTGTCTCTCAAAGACCTGCGTTCATCTTAACGCTGTATGAACCTTTAACCATGAAGGGTTTAGACAGAAGAGATTCTGAAAAGAAATGCTACGGTCTCAGGTCAATAATCCATGAGATCTTTCTGAATACATAAGACTAATGCAGTGGTCTCCAGCTTTTCGCCAGCAGATGGTGAAACACGCATAGATTTCAATGGCAACTGCCTTTCAGAAGTAGATCACGATCTACTGGTTGGGGACCACAGGATTATAGCATTAGACCAGTGGTCTTCAACCTGGGTGATACCGCCCGCTAGTGGGCGTTTTGTGATTTTTGGTGGGCGCTACAAAAATGAAAGAAGGAAATAATGGCCATTGTCATCTGGATGTAATTTATAAAAATTAATAAGTTTGTATGAATAATGAATAAATTTTCTTTGAATGAAGTTTGTTTGATATCCTATTTAAAATATCTGAGTTTAAAATTTAAATAAATTGAAAATTATAATTAGTGATTAACAGTACGACATTGTAACAATTAATAATTTAATGACGATGGCAATTTATAAAAAGTAACAATTTATGTAGGTGGGCGGTAAACTTACAGCAAATGTGAAAATATTGAAAAACTGGGCGCTGATCCAAAAATGATTGAAGACCACTGAGTTAGACTGTTGGCCCACAGAGTCAAGTGTCCTATCCTGAGTGGCCACTACCATATTCTTCAGAGGAACGTATAATAGCTCTGCCATAGATAAATATGCAGTAACCTGAGGCTTAAGGTGGGTAATGGGCTGATGGTGTCAGGGAGATGACACCCGGTGAATTACAGGCAAGTTGGCCTGTTGCTGGAGGTGACTCCCAGTTGAAGACACCCCAAGAAAGTGTCACTGTAATACAAGCACCAGTTGAGCATATCACCAAAGCATGTGAATAGTCCCATTGACTTCAACAGGGCTTAAGTATGGGAGCAAAATTTTGTTAGTGATGGGGAGAGTTGTTAACAAAAAACTCTTGTGTAGACCAGACCACCAGGCATTAGCTCAGACCCATGAATCACAGCATATCTGCAATGTACAGGAAGGCCTCTGAGGCACTACAGAGAATTCTTTACCAGGAGTCTAACTTGTGGGTCTCCCCACATTTTCAGAGTTTAGCTGATCACTGCATTGGGGGTTGGGAAGGAATTTTCCCCAAGTCAGGTTGGCAGAGATGCTGGGGGATTTTCACCTCTGCTGCAGCATGGTACATGGGTTGCTTGTAGGTTTAGACTAATGTAAATGATGACGTCTCTCTAACTTGAGGAATTCAGTAAATCAGCCAGGCTATGTCCACACTGGGGAATTAAAGTTGACTTTAAAAAGTCGACTTTAATAAGTCGACTGTAAGTCGACCTTATTAAGTCGACTTAGGGAGTCCACACTGGACTCTCTAAGTCGTCTTGTTTGGTTCAGGGAAAGCCAGCCCCGCATGGGGCTGGCTCTCCCCGGCGCAGCAAGCCCCTGAGCGGTCCGGGGGAGAAGGGAGCGAGGAGGAGCTGAGCAGCTGGAGCACGGGTCCTGGGGAGAAGGAAGTGAGCCCCACAGTCCCTTCTTGCCGGGACCTGAGTGGTCCTGGCGAGAAGGGACACATGCCCTAAGTCGACAAAGTCGACTTAGGGCTACCCCACATCTACACTGGCTTAAGTCGACTTAAATCGTCAACTTAAGCCTCAAAGTCGACTTTATACAAGGTGTTATAAAGTCGACTTTGAATTTCCTTAAGCTGCTTAAATCGACTTAAGGAGACTGTAGTGTAGACGTGGGGTAAATTAAGTCGACTTAAGCAAGCGTAAGTTGACTTAATTTTCAAGTGTAGACGCACCCCCAGAGGTTCTGTGTCTATTACAGGAGATGCCGGTGAGGATCTGTGGACTGCGTTGTGGAGAAGGTCAGAGTAGATGATCTTAATTGTCCTTTCTGGCCTTAAAGTCTGTGTTTGGACTTCTGTAGTGGCTAATTCCCCAGGAGAGGCTTACGTACTGCAGCCAACTGATGGAGTCGGTCTTTTAGCTCAGCTGATAGAGGCATGTGCTTTACTGTCTTATGAATGAGAACCAAACCGATTTCCCTCTGAACAGCAGACTCCCAGGCATAATGTCCTGAAACCTCCATGTGATATAAATGCTAAAGGAAAGAGTTAAATGCCCCACACAGTCCTGCTGTGGCATGAATGTCTCAAAGCACCTGAAACTGGGATAGTTCTGCCAAGTCTGTCTCACGCAGGGAGGGCAAATAATTTGCCAAGGTCACTCAGCACAGGCCTGAGTCCGCACCGCACTTACACCAGTGCTACACTCAATACACGTGTGCCCCTGACAATGGTATGGGCTTACTAAATGGCGGCACTTTCCATTCTTCGCTCGGCCAGACAAAGAGGCTTCCTCTGAAAGCCTCTTTTATACTTTGATACAAACAAGTTGTGTATTGCCCCTCTGGCGTCTATAGTTATTGCCCTTTGACGTACCAAGATACCACCCTCTGATGTGCTGAGATACCACCCCTTACCTTGTATAGTATGGTCAAAACGTCTTTATCCATCATATGATCAAGACATCTCTATCCATCATGGTGTCATCCAGGTCTTAGAGAGGAGTCGGCGTCTACGTGTTATCTTTGAGGAGTGAGCTTGTACCATTCCTGGTAACAGGATGTATTGGCACCGGCTTTTTGGAATGTGCTGAGTGTTCTGTGCCTAGCCCATCTTTAGGAATGTGTGTATGTGCAACACCGTCTCTGTTTCTGTGAGCTTGCCTGACTTTTGCTAACTTTGCTTTATAACAGCAGGGTTTGACTGCTACTTTAGTTCACGTTCACACCTGGCCTGTTATACTAGGCCTCGTGTCTCAGGCTCTAACTTTCCAGTACAGCTTGACCCAGAGCCTGCTGGATTCAATGGAAAGACACCCATAGGGTTGGGCATGTGCGGATTTTATTGTAGGCAGGGGGGTCTATGCCTCCCCAAAATCTTTCCTATAGCCTTCTCCCCCCCACCCCCTCCAAATGCCTGCATCCTGGGAACGCATTAGGCATGGCCTGTGAAAGCATCTTTCCTTTCTCTCTCTGTGCCTGCAGCTTGCTGCAGAGGCAATAGCAAGGCATCCACAAAATGGAGTGATCAGGAACAGTCAGCATGGATTCACCAAGGGCAAAAAAGGGCAAAAGGGGTTACTGCTGTGAGCTGTGTGCTGAGCTTGAGTTGGTGTCTGTCTGTGTGTCTGTTTGAAGGACTGTGTGCTAGAGCTGGCAGTTGGAGGCTGTGAGCCTCAAAGGTAAGTTTGAGAGCTTGAAGCCTCTGGTGATTGGCTGAGCTTAATCAGCCTTAATCAGTGGGTGGGGCATTAACCCAGGCCAGGGCTTTATAAAGCCACACATAAGCGACCAGGGAGCTTGCGAACAGGGGCTGCTAACAGGGAGTTTTGCAAGGGAGTTTCAAGGGAGGGCGGGGCCCCATAGGTCCTCCTTGGTCCCCTGTCCCCATATAACCTATACTTCAAAACCATACTCTAAAACCCCTTTCTTTCAACCACCCTTTCATTAACTAGGAGACAATGCAGGCAGAAGCCCAGCAACAGAGTGGGGGCTATCCAGTTTATTGCGCCGGGTGCGGAATGTATGAGTACCTGCCTTGTGGGCGGGTGTCGTATGTCTGCATTCGGTGCAAGGAGCTCCTGGCCCTCAGAGACCGCGTGCGGGCTTTGGAGGCCAGGGTGGCGGAACTGGAGGAGCTGAGAGAGGCAGAGAGGTTTGTCGACGAGGCTTTCAGGGACACTGTAGAATTGTCCCACCTCCGCTCAGACAGCCTCTGTGCTGTTGAGGAGGAAGAATGCCCAAGGGAAGCAGAGCAGTCAGCGGGAGCAGAGGGGAACCTTCCCATAGTTGGGACCCTCCTTCCAGATGATGCTGAGGCTGCCTCTCGCATGGAGGTTGCCTCTCCGGGGGAGGGAACTCCAGTTGCTAGGAAAAGGCAGGTGTTAGTAATGGGAGATTCGATCATTAGAAACATAGATAGCTGGGTTTGTGATGACCGGGAGAACCGTATGGTGACTTGCCTGCCTGGTGCGAAGGTTGCGGACCTCTCGAGGCATCTAGACAGACTTATGTGTAGTGCTGGGGAGGAGCCGGTGGTCGTGGTACATGTAGGTACCAATGACTTAGGGAAGGGTAGGAGAGATGTCCTGGAAGCAAAATTTAGGCTACTAGGAAAGAGATTGAGATCCAGGACCTCTATGGTGGCATTCTCAGAAATGCTCCCAGTTCCACGCGCAGGGCCAGGTAGGCAGGCAGAGATTCAGAGTCTCAATGCGTGGATGAGACGATGGTGTAGAGAGGAGGGGTTTACGTTCATTAGGAACTGGGGAAACTTTTGGGATGGGGGGAGCCTATACAGGAGGGATGGGCTCCACCTAAACCAAAAGGGAACCAGACTGCTGGCGCTAAACATTAAAAAGGTTGTAGAGCAGTTTTTAAACTAGAGGATGGGGGAAAGCTGCAGAGGAGCAGCTGGATCGGACACAGACTTCTCTTAAGGGAGAGTCTGACGAGAGGGAATCTCCAGGTTATAGTTATAGTTATAGTCAGGAACAGAGGACAGAAAAGGATGGTGAGGGGGCCGGATCCGATGATAAACAGCCACATGACCAAGAATCTGGCACATTAAAAAAGGGCAGACAAATAAACAGGGACAAGTTTTTAAAGTGCTTATACACAAATGCTAGAAGTCTACATAATAAAATGGGTGAACTAGAGTGCCTAGTGGTAAAGGAGAATATTGATATAATAGGCATCACAGAAACCTGGTGGACAGAGAGCAATCAGTGGGACACAATCATTCCGGGGTACAAAATATATCGGAAGGACAGAACAGGTCGTACGGGAGGAGGAGTGGCACTATACGTGAAAGAAAATGTAGATTCAAATGAAGTAAAAATCATAAGCGAATCCACTTGTTCCATAGAATCGCTATGGATAGAAATCTCATGCTTCCATGACAATATAACATTAGGGATCTACTATCGGCCACCTGACCAGGATAGTAAGAGCGATGATGAAATGCTAAGGGAAATTAGGGAGGTTATCAAATTTAAAAACCCAATAATGGTGGGGGATTTCAACTATCCCCATATTGACTGGGAACATTTCACTTCAGGACATATTGCAGAGATAAAATTTCTCGATACTTTGAATGACTGCTTCATGGAGCAGCTGGTATGGGAACCCACAAGGGGAGAGGCAACTCTAGATTTAATCCTGAGTGGAGCGCAGGACCTGGTCCGAGAGGTAACTGTAGCAGGACCGCTTGGAACTAGTGACCATAATACAATAGCATTCACCATCCCTGTGGGGGAAAGAACACCTCAACAGCCCAACACTGTGGCATTTAATTTCAAAAGGGGGAACTATACAAAAATGAGGGGGATAGTTAAACAAAAGCTAAAAGGTAGAGTGACTAAAGTGAAATCTCTGGAAACTGCATGGGCGCTTTTTAAAGACACCATAATAGAGGCCCAACTTCACTGTATACCCCAAATTAAGAAACACGGTAAAAAAACCAAAAAAGAGCCACCATGGCTCACCAACCATGTAAAAGAAGCACTGAGAGGTAAAAAGACTTCCTTTAAAAAGTGGAAGTCAAATCCTAGTGAGGCAAACAGAAAGGTGCACAAACAGTGCCAGCTTAAGTGCAAGAGTGTAATAAGAAGAGCCAAAGAGGAGTTTGAAGAACGGCTAGCCAAAAACTCCAAAGGTAATAACAAATTGTTTTTTAAGTATATCAGAAGCAGAAAGCCTGCCAAACAACCAGTCGGGCCCCTTGATGATGATAATACAAAAGGAGCGCTTAAAGATGATAGAGTCATTGCAGAGAAACTAAATGGATTCTTTGCTTCGGTTTTTACGGCTGAAGATGTTAGTGAGATTCCCAAACCTGAGCCGGCTTTTGTAGGTGACAGATCTGAGGAACTGTCACAGATTGAAGTGTCACTAGAGGAAGTTTTGGAATTAATTGATAAACTCAACATTAACAAGTCACCGGGACCAGATGGCATTCACCCAAGAGTTCTGAAAGAACTCAAATGTGAAGTCGCGGAACTGTTAACTAAGATTTGTAACCTGTCCCTTAAAATGGCTTCGGTACCCAAAGACTGGAAGTCGGCTAATGTAACGCCAATATTTAAAAAGGGCCCTAGAGGGGATCCCCGCAATTACAGACCGGTAAGTCTAACGTCTGTACCGGGCAAATTAGTTGAAACAATAGTTAAGAATAAAATTGTCAGTCACATAGAAAAACATAAACTGTTGAGCAATAGCCAACATGGTTTCTGTAAGGGGAAATCGTGTCTTACTAATCTATTAGAGTTCTTTGAAGGGGTTAACAAACATGTGGACAGGGGGGATCCAGTGGACATAGTGTACTTAGATTTCCAGAAAGCATTTGACAAGGTCCCTCACCAAAGGCTGTTATGTAAGTTAAGTTGTCATGGGATAAAAGGGAAGGTCCTTTCATGGATTGAGAACTGGTTAAAAGACAGGGAACAAAGGGTAGGAGTAAATGGTAAATTCTCAGATTGGAAAAGGGTAGCTAGTGGTGTTCCCCAAGGGTCGGTCCTAGGACCAGTCCTATTCAATTTATTCATAAATGATCTGGAGAAAGGGGTAAATAGTGAGGTAGCTAAGTTTGCAGACGATACTAAACTACTCAAGATAGTCAAGACCAAAGCAGATTGTGAAGAACTTCAAAAAGATCTCACAAAACTAAGTGATTGGGCATCCAAATGGCAAATGAAATTTAATGTGGATAAGTGTAAAGTAATGCACATTGGAAAAAATAACCCCAACTATACCTATAATATGATGGGGGCTAATTTGGCTACAACGAGTCAAGAAAAAGATCTTGGAGTCATTGTGGATAGTTCTCTGAAGATGTCCGTACAGTGTGCGGAGGCGGTCAAAAAAGCAAACAGGATGTTAGGGATCATTAAAAAGGGGATAGAAAATAAGACTGCAAATGTATTATTGCCCTTATATAAATCCATGGTACGCCCACATCTCGAATACTGTGTACAGATGTGGTCTCCTCATCTCAAAAAAGATATTCTAGCACTAGAAAAGGTTCAGAAAAGGGCAACTAAAATGATTAGGGGTTTGGAGAGTGCCTCGTATGAGGAACGATTGAAAAGGCTGGGCCTCTTCAGCTTGGAAAAGAGGAGACTGAGGGGGGACATGATAGAAGTATATAAAATTATGACTGATGTGGAAAAAGTGGACAAGGAAAAGTTGTTTAAATACTCCCATAATACAAGAACCAGGGGTCACCAAATGAAACTGATAGGTAGCAGGTTGAAAACAAATAAAAGGAAGTTCTTCTTCACACAATGCACAGTCAACTTGTGGAACTCCTTACCTGAGGAGGTTGTGAAGGCTGGGACTATAACAATATTTAAAAGGGAACTGGATAAGTTCATGGTGGCTAAGTCCATAAATGGCTATTAGCCAGAAAGGGGTTAAGAATGGTGTCCCTAGCCTCTGTTTATCAGAGGATGGAGACGGATGGCAGGAGAGTGATCACTTGATCATTGCCTGTTAGGTTCACTCCCTCTGGAGCACCTGGGCACTGGCCACTGTCGGTAGACAGATACTGGGCTAGATGGACCTCTGGTCTGACCCAGTACGGCCTTTCTTATGTTCTTATGTTATGTTCAAATCGTGCCTGACCAACCTGATTGCCTTCTATGATGAGATGACTGGATTTGTGGATGCGGGAATAGCCGTTGACATGATATACTTTGACTTTAGCAAGGCTTTTGATACCGTTTCCCACAGCATTCTCATCGGCAAGTTAAGTAAGTATGAGTTGGATGAGTGGATCGTAAGGTGAGTAGAAAACTGGCTAGATCAACGGGCTCATCAGGTAGGAATCAATGGCTCAATGTCTAGTTGGCAACCACTAACGAGTGGAGTGCCCCAGGAGTTGGTCCTGGGGCCGGTTCTGTTCAACATTTTCATTAATGATCTGGATGATGGGATAGATTGCACTCTTAGTAAGTTCGTGGATGACACCAAGCTGGGGGGAATGGTAGACACACTGGAGGGCAGGGACAGGTCTACAGAGGCTATTACAAATATTGTGAATGCGTTTTTTACCAAATCCAGAGTTGCCCTTTTCTAGGACCTGCTTTTTCCCTTCAGAGGAGTTGCTATTCCTTTGATACAATGCCTCCAAGTCCTCCCCTCATCAAGTAGACAGCTACATCACTGTGTATATGCACCTAAATGTTTATATAGGCTAGGAAGCAAACCAGACAATTATTCTGAATTGGTGTAAACTGGTTGGTGTAAGCTTGTAGATACATGTGGTATAATATAGAAAAGGCTATATATGCTTTAAAATTTCAGGGAATGAATCTGGTTTACAGCATTTATTTTTGTTTAGAAATAATTGTGATTTACAGTCTCAATAGAAACTGAGTAGTATATCAGTGATTGTGTGAGTATACATTGTTCCCATGTATTTCACATAGTTCACATGGGGGGACACAAACAGAGCTGTCTTCCTTCCTATAGGCAGTAGAGAAAGTGCATAACAAAGACAATGTAAATTAAGCTCCCCTCATCCGTTCTCTGGAAAGGAGGGGCAAAGCCAATGAGTGGGAAGGGGGGTGTGGTGAAGAAAGAAGTACATACACTTAGAACTGCAATGGACAATAAGTGCTGAGTGGAAGGATGCAGGATGTGCTGAGAATGAAGCGGCATGGCTGGGGATGTTGCATGGAGTGGGGCAGGGTAGGGGCTGGGTCCCATGGAGCTGCCTTCACTGAGGGAAGCTCCAAAATCCACCCATCGGGTTGGGGTCAGGTGCCGTCTGCACTATTGCCACATGAAATGCTGTACTTGCAGGAGAAAATGGATGCTCCCATTCCTATTCCTTCTGGTGCTGGCCCGCGTGTTTCTCTCCACCCATGGAAACTACAGGCGGAGCTAGGTTTGTAATAACTAGGGAGAGAAAAGCTGCAGTTGATTAAACAATCCCCATCTGTCTTGTCCTCTCCACCCTGTAGGATTTCTGAAACCTTCACGTGAGCACTAGCTCCTTGTAGTGCCAATCATTGGCTCCTCCACCAGAAGCCATTAGGATCGCTCTGGGTTAATATGCCCAGGGCTGGCAGCCCTGTACAGCACATTACTGCCTCTCTTGGTCCTCCTGTGGCTTAAGCCTTGGGTGCAAGCCCAGGATGCTTTCAGTTTCTCACACATTGCTACTGTTGCTACCAGGCTTTTGTGCAATAAAATGCACACCTCCCAAGAGGCATTTCCAGTGAAAGACCATGTGTCTCTGTGTTCGTGCCAAGGCAAAAGTCTAATCATCATGAGCAGCTGGAAAGTTGGGATGCAGCAACATCCTCAACTTCCCAACCATGATCTGAAATTTACCAGTGCTGTCACATCAGCTGGCCGACCTGTGTCATCACCGGGGTTCTTAAATATACAACATGGAAAAGAGGACCTTGTCTTCACAGAAGAAAATGAGTCTGATCAGATTGGGCTCAAACAGAAGGATTTACAGGATGGATCACACCAAGAGATACATTCATGGAGCCCAATATTCACTGCGGATAATTCAGCTGGCATCTTATCATAGAATCATAGAATCTTAGGGCTGGAAGGGACTTCATGAGGTCATCTAGTCCAACCCCTTGCTAAAAGCAGGACCACTCGCACTAAATCATCCCAGCCAGGGTATTGTCTAACCGAACCTTAAATATCTCCAAAGACGGAGATTCCACCACCTCTCTAGGCAACCCATTCCAATGCTTCACCACCTTCCTAGTGAGAAAGTTTTTCCTAATATCCAACCTCGACCTCCCCAGCTGTAACTTGAAACCATTGCTCCTTGTTCTGTCCTGTTACTACCGAGAACAGCCTACTTCCCTCCTCTTTGGAGCGCCCCTTCAAGTAGTTGAAGGTTGCTAACAGATTCCCCCCTCACTCTTCTCTTCTGCAGACTAAATAAGCCTAGTTCCTTCAGTTTCTCCTCATAACTCATGTGCCTCAGCCCTCTGCTGGACTCTTTCTAATTTGTCCACATCCTTTCTGTAGTGGGGAGCCCAAAACTGGACACAGTATTCCAGATGCGGCCTCACCAGTGCCAAATAGAGGGGAATAATCACATACCTGGATCTGCTGGCAACACTCCTACTGATGCAGCCCAGTATGCCATTGGCCTTTTTGGCAACAAGGGCACATTGTTGACTCGTATCCAGCTTTCCGTCCACCATAACCACCAGGTCCTTTTCTACAGTGCTGCTACTTAGCCGATCGGTCCCCAGCCTGTAGCACTGCATAGGATTTTTCTGTCCTAAGTGCAGGACTTTGCACTTGTCCTTGTTGAACCTCATGCCCTCCAGTGTGTCTACCATTCCCCCCAGCTTGGTGTCATCCATGAACTTACTAAGCGTGCAATCTATCCCATCATCCAAATCATTAATGAAGAGGTTGAACAGAACAAGCCCCAGGAGTTGGTCCTGGGGCACTCCACTCATTAGTGGTTGCCAGCTAGACATTGAGCCATTGATTCCTACCTGATAAGCCCCTTGATCTAGCCAGTTTTCTACTCATCCTTACGATCCACTCATCCAACCCATTCTTCCTTAACTTGCCAATGAGAATGCTATGGGAAACGGTATCAAAAGCCTTGCTAAAGTCGAGGTATATCACATCAACGACTATTCCCGCATCCACAAATCCAGTCACCTCCTTATAGAAGGCAATCAGGTTGGTCAGGCACGATTTGCCCTTGGTGAATCCATGTTGACTGTTCCTGATCACTCCATTTTCCTCCAAGTGTTTCAGGATGGATTCTTTGAGGATCTGCTCCATGATTTTTCCTGGGGCTGAGGTGAGGCTGACCGGTCTGTAGTTCTCCAGAACCTCCTTTTCCCCTTTCATCGAAATAGACAGTGGGGGAATGGAGAAAGAAGGTGGTCCCCTAGACAGCAGTCCTGGCACACTGTGAAGGTACAGAGGAAGGACTCCAAATGCATCGCAGTTCGCTTGCAATGAAGCTGTTCAAGAAAGACACCAACAAGCAGATTCTGAGCAGGTGTCGTGTCCCATCACTTCCTCGAATGGAGTTATAACAATTGACACCAGCTGTGCATCTGTCCCATGTCTACAGGCTGGTTGTGATGTTGCCTGAGCAATACATCCTACAACCTTCTTATCAGGAGCAAGTGAGTAATGGATTTTTTTGGTTCCTTTGACTCAAAACAAAGGGTAACTTTTCTCATGTAACACTGGGTGATGTTTTGGGGTGCTTTTTCTTCACTTAGTGACACCTGAATGACAAGAAACGAGTCGAGTGGCACTTTTAAAGACTAATAAATTTATTTATCACATGAAAATCTATTTTGAAAAATAAAGTCCAAATGTTTCATTTCAACATTTCCTCATTTTTTATTTTTTATTCTTTTGCTCACGCTATTTGCAAGGTCGGGCTGAATTCAACAAATAGTGTTCATGCCCTGAAAACTGTATTTTTGGGGTGTGCTTACTAGACAGAGGCAAAGGGGGTTCCGATCTCCCTTCCTCCATGAACCAGACCAAGCCAGGGTTGGTCAGGACCCACTGGTGCTTTGACCTCAGGAACACATGTGGCCCTCAGACTTTGGTGAGTTGAGGGCTCTGCACTGAGACATCTCCAGAGGTGGGGACTGGCTCAAAGAAGTGAAGGGGTTGTGCACCCAGTGTTTTGGAGGATTGAGTGGTGCTCAGATCATAATTCTCGGGATAGGGGTGTAATCCTGACCAGTGAGATGTTGTATCACTTCTTCTCCTGTAACCCTGAGGCTATGTACACACTGCAGACTTGTCCCGCAATAACTTTTATTGCAGGACAAGCAAGCATTATAATTATAATGCTTTATTGCGTCCACACAGCACTCCTTCTAGCGAAAGGAGTGTTCACATGCTCCTTTCAATTTTTGCTAGAAGGAGCAGTGCATGGTGGCTACCTATCCCACCATGCACTGCCCTGCCAGCCAAAAGGCTGGCAGTGGTGCTGCCTTGAGCCCCAGTCCTGTGGCTGGGGCTCTGGTGGACTGGGGCTCAGCTGCTGCCGGCCAGCTGAGCAGCAGCTGAGCCCCGGCTCAGCCAAGCCCGGCTGCCTGGGCTGCAGGGGCTCCAGCGCCCCTGGTGGGGCTCCAGCTGCCGGGCAGCTGAGCCCCACCGGGGGGGGGTTTAAGACCCCCGCCGCAGCCGAGCCCCACAGCCAGCCTCCAGCCGCTGAGCCCCACAGCCAGCCTCCAGCCGCTGGCCACCTGAGCTCCCTGGAGCCTGGTGGGTGGAGGGGCTCCACTGTCGGCTCAGCCCCGAGTCTCCCCTGAGGGCAGCCGGTTCGGGCCAGCCCCTAGCTCAGCCCCAGGGCCAATCCCCCAGCCGCCGAACCTGGCAGCTTCAATATATATCAATTTCACTGCTCAGCTAGAGCAGTGAAATTGACATATTTGACAGCTCCAATGTCCCAGAGTGGCCTGGCTTGGCACTCTGGGACATTTCCGGAGGCTGTCAACAGCGCAACAAGTGTCCACACAGGCTGTACCACGGAACAACTGTTCCGTGGTATGCCTTACCACCCTCGTTTGGGGTGGTTTACATGTTGCGTGGCAAGAGGCTGTTGCCTTGCAACAAGAAGCTTTCCTGTGTGGATGCTTTGATTGTTATCGCGTGGTAAGGAGCCTTACCGCGCAATATCTTTGTAGTGTGTACAAGGCCTGAGTGCTTTAAAATGCTCTGCTGCCAGCCTGGACACCCCTTGTCAGCAGACAAGTATGCCCTGAAAGACTATGCGTTGAGCAGCACTGCTTCAGCAACTCTGACTAGAGCAGCCTGCTTGTTTCTCCACACTCACATTCTGGTCTCCACCAACTTTGGGCGCTGCTAGCCAAGTGACCGCAGCACATGCCTTTTCCCAAATTGCCTCTGGGAAAGTCCAGCCCTCTCTGAAACATTCAGAGGAGCAATAATATCCGTTGTCCCTTTAAAGCAGGGGTGGGCAAACTTTTTGGCCTGAGGGCCACATCTGCTGTGTGGGGGGTGGGAGAGGGGTGGGATAAGGGGCGGGGCTTGGAGGAGGGAGTGTCTGCCATTCCACCCATATGATGGGAAGGGACAGGGAAAGATGCCAGGCAGGAGGGGTGACACATTGTATTACAGCTGACATATGCATGAATATATATAAATAAACAAATAGATATAGATAAACATAAACCTACTCACTGACCTCTATTTTTTTTTTTTTTGCACTGTCCACTTTTGTTTGCACTGTCTACTGTTTTCTGAGCAGTTTTTCCACTTTCTTTGCACTGTCCAGTTTTGCACTGCAGCACAGAGGCTCAAAGTCCACTTCTGGGGCATCTGCTCATGACAATTGCTTGTGCACAGTGATGGGGCCAGGAGGAGTACGGAGGGCAGTCCAGCAGAGCTGTTGTCCATGGAAAGAAAAGAGAGCAACTACTGCTGAAAAAAGCCCCTAGGCAATGTTCCCTCTAAGGTTTGGCGGCTTGTCTGCAAAATTCTCAAGCTGTGTGCAAAACTTTTTCTGAATAAAATTTTTGTGTAAACTCACACCACAGAAATTATAGGCATTAATTGAAGTTAAAGTGATTGTAAATAGAATTAATTAATTGTGTTTAATTGAATTTGAATGAATTTTGAATTGAAATTTAATTTTTAGAAAGGTTTTTATTTAAAATTAATTTTTTTTAAGTTTTTTTTTTTTAAAAAGGAAGGAAAAAGAAGGAAGGAAGGAAGAGAAAGAAGGAAGAGAAGGAAGGAAGAGACAGAAGAAAGAGAGAAGGAAGGAAAAGAAATGAGAAAGAGAAGGAAAGAAGAGGAAAGAAGGAAGAGAAAAAAGGAAGGAAGTGAGAGAAAGAAAAAAGAAGGAAGAGAAAGGAAGGAAGCTAAGAAAGAGAAAGAAGGAAAGAAAGAAAAAAGGAAAGAAGAGGAAGGAAGGAAGGAAGGAAGGAAGGAAGGAAGGAAGGAAGGAAGGAAGGAAGGAAGGAAGGAAGG
>ML686102.1:173194-218339 GCA_007922175.1 Pelusios castaneus
TCTTTCTTTCTTTCTTTCTTTCTTTCTTTCTTTCTTTCTTTCTTTCTCTTCCTTCTTTTTTCTTTCTTTCCTTCTTTCTCTTTCTTTGCTTCCTTCCTTTCTCATCCTTCTCTTCTTTCCTTCCCCTTTCTTCTTTTCTTCTTTTTCTTCCTTCTTTCTCTTCCTTCCTTCTTTCTCTCCCTTTCTCTTCCTTCTTTCTCTCCCTTCTCTCTTTTTTCTTTCTCCCTTTTTCTTTCCTTCTTTCTCTCCTTTGCTTTCCTTTTTCTTTCCTTCTTTCTCTTCTTTGCCTTCCTTCTTTTTTCTTTCTTCCTCTTTCTCTTCCTTTCTCTTTTTTCCTTCTGTCTTCTTTTTTCTTTCCTTCTTTTTTCTTTCTTTCTCTTCTTTCCTTCCTCTTCCTTCTTTCCACTTCTTTCCTTCTTTCTTTTTTCTCTTCCTTCCTTTTTCTCTCTCTCTTTTCCTTTCTTCTCTCTTTTTCTCTCTCTCTTCCTTCCTTCCTCCCTTCTTTTTTTCCTTCCTTTTTAAAAAAACCCAACCTTTAAAAATTAATTTTAATTAAAAACCTTTTTAAAGGTTTTTTAAAAACCTTTCTAAAATTAAATTTCAATTAAAAGTAATTCAAATTCAATTAATTAAAACATAAAATGCACACATTTACTTGTATTTAGTTTTAAACATATTGTATGGCTCTCACGGAATTACATTTTAAAATATGTGGCGTTCATGGCTCTCTCAGACAAAAAGGTTCCCTACCCCTGGACTAGACTGTACGAGACAGGCCAAGGGCAGTAGCCTCAGGCCCAGAAAATGAAAGGAGGGGAAAATGAGATTGATTAAGGCTGTCTCTAAGTCACTGGTCTGTGTGTGAGGAAAAAGACCGAGGCTTCCCTCAGTCTTGGGTCCTCCAGGAGTGGCCCCTTCCCAGCTCTCCAGTGGATACTCCCAGGACTAGGCCTCTCCAGTACTATGGTCTTGGCATTCAGCAGGTACCACATGCAGCAGTGAGGGCAGTGGGAAGACCACAGGTGCCATGAGCCACCAAAAAATGGCTGTGGGACAGGTAGGATGAATACATGTTCTTCTAGGGTACCATTTTTGCCTGTTGCTGGAAACTCAAGGCTAAAATTGGAATTTTCATCTATCCACTCAACAAAGCGACCGGGCGTGGTGAGAGGGGGGGCTGATAGGGGATGCTGTAGAGTCCATGGTGCAAGTCATCCAGCCCTCACAAGCCATCGGGTACAAACCTTTTGCACCAGACTCCTTGTCTTAAACTCACTGGTATTCACATAGAGGAGTGGGCCCAAGCAGGAACAAAAATACCCATTGACATTCCACGGATTGTTTTGGATGGATGGATGGGGAAAATGTCTGATTCTCCAGGGATTTTGCTCCAAATCATCATCTTTGCGCAGGAACTATTCCAACCCACCTTTTTACTGTTTCTCAAGCCAGGAATCAGCTGGGGAATTCAGGTCCAGATCGCCTGTCACACTTTCTTCACACAACAGAGTCCTGTGGCACTTTTAAAGACTTACAGACTTATTTATCACATGAGCTTTCGTGGGAGAAAATCCCACTTCGTCATACTCTTTGAATATGGGAAAGTGGGATTTTCTCCCACGAAAGCTCATGCGATAAATAAATCTGTTAGTCTTTAAAAGTGCCACAGGACTCTATTGTCTTTCTACAATAGACTAACACGGCTACCCCTTTGGAATTTTTCTTCACACAGAAACCATGGGGCTATCTTCCTGCCTTATTAACGTAACAGACCCAATGTGAGTCCTGCCCTTTCCACTGACTTGCTAAGACAGCGGGTCTTGGATTCATTAAAGTAAAGCTTTCCATTGCATTCTGGGCTGGTCTGCATGTTGCTTTGGGGTAAGTCAGGTGTGAAGAAGATTCAATTAAAAAATCAGCAGCAGCAGTGAGAGCTTTCTGGCTTGAAGTGGGAAGAACTCATTAGGGACTTAAACTGCTTGTTAAATGGCTGTGCTGTTCAGAAACAGCCAGTCTGCCTGCCCTGTATTTGGATTGTTTTTTTGCTCATCCTCATACTTTACAGCAACTGTGAAGAGGAGGAGATGATCTTCCAATGGCTTAAACAGCACTGAACTATTTGAGGAGGAGCTAGCTTCTGACAGGCTGCAACAGATGCTGCTTATTGTTGTTGTTTGAATTGCAGCAGGGGCTCCAAACAAGAGCCAGACCCCATTGGGCTAACTGTTGTCCAAGCACATTTATAAGAGGCCCTGACATGCCAGTCTACATGGAAAAGAGGAGTAACAGAGCCATGAAGTGAAAGATACAGGCTTACACAGTACAACAGCCATAGAGCTGAGAATAGAGCTGAGGTCTCCTGCCTCCCAGTCCAGTCCAGTGCAGTGCACTCCCCACTTACCCACACTCCATCTTACTCATAGACTCTAAAGTCAGAAGGTGATCTAATCTGCACAATGCAGGCCACAGAACCTCATCCACCCCCTCCTGTAATAAACCTCTGAGTTATTAAAGTCCTCGAATCATGATTTAAAGACATGGAGGTACAGAGAAACCACCAGCAAGTGAGCTGTGCCTCATGCTACAGAGGAAGGTAAACCCCCCTTCCCTCCAGAGCCTTGGTCAATCTGCCCCGGGGGAAAATTCCTTCCCAACCCCAAATATGGCAATCAGTTAAACCCTGTGCATGTGGGCAAGTCTCCTCTGCCAGGAAAGAATTCTCTGTAATAACTCAGACCCCTATCTCAGGCCATTGACATAATCACCTCCAGTAGCCAAAGATTAGTCAATTGCCATACTACACCATCCCATCATACCATCCCCTCTATAAATTTATCAAGCTCCATTTTGCAGCCAGCTAGCTTTTTTGCCCCCACACATCCCCTTAGGTTACTCCAGAAATTTATTCCTCTGATGGTTAGAAACCTGCATCTAATTTCAAGTCTAAACTTCCTGAGGGCCAGTTTATAGCCATTCATTCTTGTATACACAGTGGTGCTGTACTCAAATAATTCCTCTCCCTCCCTGATATTTACCCCTCTGATGTGTTTATAGAGAGCAATCATATCTCCCCAACCCTCTTTTGGTTAGGGTAAACAAGCCAAGCTCTTTGGGTGCGTCTACACTGGCAAATTAGGTCGATTTAAGGAGGCTTAAGTTGACCTAAAGAAAGCCGCGTCCACACTGGGCTTTTCTTAAGTCAATTTAACACCTCCTTTTAGGTAGACTTAAGCCTTAAGTCAACTTAAGGCCAGTGTAGATGGGGATTAATGCTAAGTCGACTTACTTAAAGCCAATGTAACGGCTATCTCTGCTGTTAAGTCAACTTAACAAAGTCGACTTAAAGTGTAGCCAATTAACTTTGTAAGTGTAGACATAGCCTTTGAGTTTCCTCTCATAAGGCAGGTTTTCTATTCCTTGGATCATCCTATTAGTCCTTCTCTGCACTTGTTCCTATTTTAATTCATCTTCTGGAAGCCAGTTGTTTAACTGTGCAGGGGAAGAGTGCAATTGTGCCTCCACCTGCAAACTAGACCACACAGGAGATAGGCGGTTGGGGGGGAGTGCAGTTCTTCTGCAACATCTCAGCTGGAGGGGCAGGTTCCTGCCCAGCTGAACAGGCTGAGCAACCCAAAGATACCTGGATAGCAGAGCAGACCATATTACCTGGCAAAACAAGGACGAGAGTCAGGACTAACTGATACGACCAGACACATTTTCAAAAGAACCAAGGGATCCAATTCTGCACTGTTGTGCCCCTTAGGTCATCAATCACACTGGTGCAAAGTGGGTATTGATTCCTCCCATTCTGATGGGAACATTCTTTGTGGCCAGGGATGACATCAGCTACAAGATGATGGAGGATCAGCACCTGCAGAGCCAGCCATTGGGTTGGCACCTTATGAGAACAGAGGATAGCTTCTCTTTTTGACTCTGGTGTGAGGGGGTTGGACAAGCTTGCTGGGTAATTCCCCCAGCAGGGGGCCAACTTCGGTTACATTAAGAATCCTCCTGGTTAGGCCCCAGTTTAAGATCTTGCTGGGGGTATGACAGTTATTCTGGTCTGCACCTATACAAGGTGGCAGTAAAGCAGACTATCCCCTGGACAGAGGCGGCTTTTGGGACAGGTGAAGCAGGCACACGCCTAAGGCGCTGAGCAGTAAGTGGCCCCGTTGCCTGCTTCACCTACCCCAAAAGCCATAGCTGCCTTGGTTGGCAGCAGAAAGAGCTGGCCCTGGTGCCAGAGGCTGGTGGGGGGGAACTGGGGCCACAGAGGGGGGACTGGGGATGCTGGCATAGAGCTGGGCCTCAGAGGGGGAAGCTGGGGCTGGCAGCAGTGGGGGGGGGGAGATTTGCGGCATGGGGGGAGCTGGGGCTGGAGTGGGGACCTGGTTTTGTGGAGCGGGTCCGGGGCCTGGGGGGAGCAGGACCACAGATGGCCCCACAATGGGCCTTTGTCTAGGGCCCCCACTTGCCTAAGGACACCTCTGCTCCTGGAGCTGCTCTAATCTGTCCCACCGGCCATATGGGAGATGCCCTGACCTAACGAGGTGCAAAGATGCTTTAATGCCACCTTCCCCTTCCCCTGCCTTGGCTGGGCTTCCTGTGCTGAGAGTCTAAAGAGGTACCACAAAGAATCAAACCTGAGAGAATTAGTCAGTGGCAGTATTGTTTGTCACTGTTCCTTGTTCGTTTCATACCTAACAAACATGCAGCAACTGGTAAATAAAATACCAATGCTAATGTGATAGTGCCTGGGTGAGATGTCTTGCCACAGTTTTTTCTTTTTAAAATATGGACAAAGCAAATGGGGGTGGGGCCAACTTGCCTCTGAGTTTTGAGCTGTTTGATGGTTTCTTGAAAGCCCCATGTCCCGGAGTCAGGTGATTAGCGGACAGTCTCCATTTTCATTAGAAAAAAGGGTAATTTCTAGTTCTTATTGTTGTGGATAAGAGCTGGAAAGCAGGTCCTATCAGCACCCAGAAGGCAAATAAAAAGAACCTCATGCTTGCTGTTTATAAAAAAGCTCATGATTGGCTAAAACAATCTCATGATTTGCGGGGAGGGTTGATGTTGGCCAATCAGAGCTGAGAATACTCCTGGTATTAACAGTAGAGAAACAAATGTAATGAGAAGATGTTATGGCAGGTGCGCGTACAGGCGAGGCTCACCTCTGTGCAGGCAGTTCTGAGGTCCCAGTGACCTGGACAGTGCGTATATTGCTTCACTGCACACAATGCTAATGACAAGTGGAGAATTCTGAAATCACAGCAGGCCCTAGTGAGCAGAAATCCCACCTGCCGCCATCAGCAGACCAGTCTGTATGGCAGGAGTTAGGATTGCCTGATGTCTTCCAGCTGTTCTGGCAATCACTGGGGGTTTCATTCTCCATGGCTTTGCAAGCCGTGGAATCACCAGCAGCTGTACAGAGTAGAGATAAGTCTGCTCCCGGTGTATGTATGGAGGGCTATGCTTTGCAGCACTTCACAGTGAATCCACGAAGGTGCAAGTGCTGGAGCATCAGGTCTGGTGTTTCAGCAGTGATGCTTGCATTTCTTGTCCTCAGCACTAATGCGGGGATCTCTGGTGCATGGCCCAACAGTACCTAGCCTTGCTCCAAGCAGGTGCCACAGGGCAGCTGGTGTAGATGGCTGTGCATCAGTACAGGAAGCTGTTGGGTGGATGTGAGAGGGTCTTGTCAAGTATAGACAAATCTATTGAGACTTCTGCCACTGCGTCAGAGGGAAACAGGATTATACCATATGACTGTTGATATCAACTTCTAAGGCCTCCATCAGCATTGTGTTTAGTCTCCCACCCTTTAATTCACCCCAGGAGGGGTGACTGTACACCCCATTGTATAGAGGGGAACTGAGGCACAGAGAGACTAGGCAGGGAGCCACTTCTATAAGGGCGCCAAGGCTCCTTGTGTTGCATTTAGTGGAAGTTAGGACCCAAACACTCTTTGGATCTGGGCCTAAGTGACTTGCCCAAGGGCGCAGGGGAAGTCAGTGGCAGTGTAGGGAACTGAAGTCAGGTTTCTATGGCTGTGCCAATACTTTAACTTCTGGGTTGGCCTTGCTCCAGCTTTACACTCTCAAAGCAACTAATCATCTAATTAGAGCCAATGATTTGCTTGATAGGATGGAAAATTAGAATGCTCTGCAAGCCTTATCTCTGTTTACCTGTCATTCTGGCTGGGAAGTGCAACCTTCCCACTCTGCATTCTGATCACAGTGCCGGCTAAATTAATCCCCCAGGAGTTGTGCTTGTTCACTCTTTAGGCTTAACAAGGGCTACTGTAATGTCTTGCTTTGTGTGTAATGTTTTCCCTCCCTGGTAGCTCACATGAATTCCCTTATAATTTCAGCGTTCAAGAAAGGGACATATTTACCCAGTCTGCCACCCCCACCCACTCTAATTGTAAGGCAAGCTGATATTTTGCTAGTGAAAAGGAACTGGGATATGGCACTTAGGTCTTAGGGTTGAGCCCAAAGCCACATGTCCAATTGAAGCTGTTGCACCTGGTTCATAAAAACTCAGCCTGCAGAATCGAGCAAATATAAAATCCTCTGTAGTTATGTCCGCCAGAAACCCACCAGTCTGCCTCAGCTGCTGGGCACAAGTTACCCAACATAGAATAAATCAGGGCTGGAGCTGCGCTCAGCTAGAGTGCTTCATGGGAGCAGGGGCTGGTGTTCGGGTGGGTCAGGGTTGATTAGAATAGCATGAGGCGGCAGCTTCACTAAAACAAAGGTTTTGCTGCACTGTCTGTACTACTTGGAGCCTTCTAAAACTCACGGCTTGGCTTGGACTGCCTTGCAGCATCTCCCAGGTGCGTGAGGTGGGAGGAACCCTCAATAATGCACAGATTGCCGCACCCCTGTCTGGCATCCAGGGACCGGGCTGGCCACCACTGTTTTAAAAAGTTTGATTGGGTTTTTCTAATTTTTTAAATTTTAAAGCTGTTTTTAATTTTTGTTTTAATATTTTTTTTAAAAAAATTAAATTTGCTTTTCATTAAATGTTTTTAATTTTAAATAAATGTTTACAAATTAATTAAATTGAAGTAAATTAATTCAAATTAATTGCTTAATCTTAATGGTAAATTTCATAGAAATTAATTAATTAAATTTTAATTTAATTTTAATTAAATAGACTCATGGCCCTTCATGGCTGTAAAAATTGTATTTGTGGCCCTTGAGGCAAAAAGGTTGGGAACCACTGTATTAGATAGTATGTGGTTTATACCTTTCATTTGATGGTGGTCACTTCTGACTCATTTATTAAATAATTATGCAATAATTTGCTATATCCTCACTTGAAATCATATCCTAATCAATAAACTAATATTGTTTTATCTAAAGCTGTGTGGACTTTAGAAGGTGTGAGTTAGGGAGGCTGGGCATGGTCCATTTCAGTGTTAATGGACGAACTTGAGACCATGGTGATTGGGGGTGGGTCCCAATCCCTGTAGGACATAGCTTCCGGTGTGGTAACGGCCTGGGGTTGCTCACTGGGGGACTGTCCCCCACGTTACTGGAGAGAGCACATTCACTGCCTGAGATGAAGGCTAGAGTGGACTAACTCAGAAGTGAGTGGTCACCTAGGTAGGTGGGGTAAGTCGGGGTTCAGGAATGGAGATTGGGGGGAGTCACAGCGGCACACCAGCCTGGGTCTGGAGAGCAGCCTGTCACAGCTTACAAAACACATGCACAAAGTCAAGTTTGCTAGAACAAAGAGCAGCTGGTAGCACCCTTGATCAGACATCCCTAAGTCTGCCTCTCCAGTGAGTTCTGTACCTAAGAATCTTTATCTCTTGCTTTCTGCTCAGGGTCGCACTCATAACTGCTTCTGACTTTTTGCTTCCAGCACCTACATAGGCCAAGTTTATGCTAAACAATTAGGTCAGCCCAGCTACATCATTCAGATGTATAAAAATCAATGCCTCTGAGAAACGTAGTCAAGCTGATCTCACCCCCAATGAAGACAGCACTAGACCAGTGGACGAATTCTTCCTATGACTAGCTACTAGCTCTCAGGACAAAAGAACCCTTCCCATTGCTATAGCAAGTGCCCACATTCAGTCGCTATGATGGTGCAGTTGCAGTGTTTCTAATGAAGACATAGTCAGAAACCCAAACCCGCACTCTTAGCTCCTGCCTTTGCAGTTAGGGACTCTCCCATTAATCTACTTGGGTTAGTTTTTGTTCAGGCCTCACTGTACTGCCTGTTTCCTTGGGCGGTGGACTCTATTCTTTCAAGCTATCTCATTAGATCAGGGGTCTGCAACCCAAAAGATAAGAAGAGCCATTTTTGAAAATTCCTTCAATAACAAAGTGTTTTGAGAGCCACAGTGGGTGTAGCCTCCTGGTGGGAGGTGCAGGAAGGTGAGGGATTTCTGCTGCAGGGTCCCCTTATGTAGGGGGGGGGAAGCCTGGAGCTTGGCATGGGCTGCCCGTGGGGTCCCTGGTGGCTGGGGGAAGCCCAGAGCCAGGCATGGGCCTTCTGCAGGGTACCCCGGTGGTTGGGGGAGCCCAGAGCCGCAAGGGGGCAGCCAAAGAGCCACATGTGGCTCCAGAGCCACAGGTTGCAGACCCCTGCACTAGATGAAGGACCTTGATTGCTCCTTCCATTTAGTCTGGAGAAAAGGGTGCTTAGTGTATTAACACGATCTGTGAGCATCTTTCAAGCAAAGGCTCACTTGAGGGCAGCCATTCACACCATTCAGCATAACTATATGAAAAGATCCTTTGGGGGGGGGGGGGGGTATTATAGTGGGCCACTATGTCTTCTGCTCTGTAATCCTACCCTGTGTGGCTGCATATATTTCAATTTCAGGGAAAGTTTCCCTGTGCATGAATTACTCATTTGACTTCACAGTGAAGGGGGAAAAAACAGAGTTAGAAGAGGCATTCATGACCCTTACATAATTTCACAGCAATGTTCCCCCTGTTTTTAGCTTTGTAAATACTCTCCAATAAATACCACAGCCATAATCCTTCCTGACAGCCCTGTGTTATGGGGAGTTCTTGGCAAGACACGTTGCTAATGCTCACCACTCTGGCACATCTGCTAGGTCTCATAAGACATGACCTGTAGGAAAAGAGTGATTTCATGGGCTCGGCAGCAGAGGGACGGCCTTGCCCTCCGAATAAGCTACCCAGAGAGGTTGCAGCCCGGTAATGCAAACCTCAGGGATCCAATTGTAGGCTGTTTCAGAAGGGCCAGCCTTGTGAGTGGAAAGCACTTGGGAGAGAAGATTGTGCCAAGCAGAAAGGGAAGTGCCCTGGGGATGGGACAAGTCAAAGAAGCAGTTGAGAAACAAGTAGCATATTTCCATCCTTGAGCACCATCTGGGGATCTAGCACAAAAATATTGCCCCTGTACTTGGCATATATGGTCTCACCTCTCCTCAATTTTTATGTTGCTTTTTTTGACGGGGAAAGGCACTTTCAGGCTTCTGGCTGCCTGGCACACTGCTACAGCTAGTAGAGGAAATGCTACAGCGATGGCAGGCAAACGAGCAGCTGGTGTTATTAGTGCCCAGGACAGCTAAGCAGAAGGGCTGAGGAATCAATGGGGATCTACGCCTGTGAAGTGTTGTCATTGTGTGGAAGATCACTGCACCCTAAGGCACCTTAGGGTCCAGAGTTTGGAAGGACAAATAACATTATCTCTAGTTAGGGTTGTCACTGGGAGTAGTACAGTAATTAGAGGTGCCACCGGCTAAGCTTAAGAGCCCCAAAGCACATATGCAGCAGAGACAGACTCTTCCCCAAAGAGCTTTATGATCTAAATAAACAGGACATGGCATGTCCAATGTCACCATATTTAAATCTGGTCCCAAATAAAGAGCTTGCAACTATCTGAACCCTGATTATGGTTTTTGGAGCAATACAGCAAGGAAGATCTACCACCACTAGATTTACCTTTCAGGCAGAGAAAGATTCAGGGCTAGTCTTCACTGACGGTGGCAAATTCGCTGCCATAGTTTGACCTTCCTGTTTGGCTGAGCAGGTCTTCACAGACCCCAGCAGTCAATCCCTGAACCCCATCCTAGCAACTGGGGTAGCGCTGAGTCGAAGGGAGGGCCCTTCCTTTGACTCAGAGCTGTAGATGAATCTGGGGGAGGGAAGTCGCATGCAGATATGCAGGTTATTTTAAGTAACTTGCATATCTCTGTTCAACTACCACCAAAAAGGGCAGGCAGTGTAGATCTGCCGTCAGATTTTCCCTGCTGTAGTCATGCAAGGACAGTCACTGAGAATAAGGAGAGCTACATCTAGTTCTCCCTGACATTAGGAAGTAATGACTCTGTCATGTGCCTAATTGTAGTCGGTATCAGTGACAGCCTGAGTTCTCATTGCCTTTACTGTTTGTGATTGGAGACGATTAAAACATTTGATATGGAATCCCATGTTTCTGTCCACCCCAGCACCACCAAATTGCAATGAAGGGAAAAAGAATGAACTGGAGCCAGCTCCTCACCTTGCAAAGGTTTTCCAAGGGACTATTGCTGGTGGTCATGAAGCTTTAAGTCAGAGCAATGCAAATATGCAGATGAGCTGGTTTCAGAGCATGTGTCTGAAAGTCCTTGTGGACCACAGGCAGGGGAATGTGAGGAAGCCAGAGAGGAGTGAATGAACACAGTGCTCACTGCTGGAGAAATGAAGACAGATTAGTCCTAGAGGAGCAAATTACTGAAATCCACTCGCAGTCTTTGAAAACAAACAGACATTAACAGTAAACATCCAACATCATGGATTCTCATAAGGGACCACTCAACATTATTTCCTTGCAATTCCACATTGGTTCCCATACATCTATGCCCTGGCTGGTAATGTTTCTCTGGCACAAATCTCTGGCTCATGGGCAAAGAGAACAGTAGATATTTCATCCCAATCAAATGGTTTTGTATTTTGCACGTCTATGAACTTTTTGCCTCCCCTTTCAGCTATGCTTACTCTCCATCAAATTTTCATGAGCAGAAACAAAATCTAGAGGAAAATTGCAACTATGAATAAGATCTCCCCCCCCAAGCAGACTCCACATTGGGTTTTAAAGAGGGATAAACAGGTTGTCTAGCTGATTATCCTGACAAATAATGTTGCTCTGTGCCTCAGTTTCCCATCTGTAAACAGGGATAATCCTACTTTAGGGGAATGTGTGAAGATAAACGTATTTAAGATAGTGAGGTGCTTGGGAGTACAGTAATGGGGGCCAGAAAAGTACCTAAAAGAGAGGTTAAATAATTGTCCCATGGTCCAGCATGTCTCACACAAAGGGAGAACCCAGGAGTCCTGCCTTTCAGCCACCTGATCCAATCACCAGTCCTCCCTGCTTCCAGACAGAAACATTTCTTTGCCACACACTAGTTTTCTTTTGGACATTGTTTCTTGGAAGCTCTCATTTGACTGGATCTTAATGTTCAGGGGCAGTGCAGCGGGATGAAAATAGCTCTGCAGAAGAGTCCTTTTTATAAATGTTCAGCCTCCTGGACTGGGTACATGGTCTGTCACCAACCTCCAATTCCTCTGGTCAGCTTTGAAAATCTCACCAGAACTGCAGTGTGGGCCAAATCCTAGCACCATTGACCTCAAAAGCGCTTCCCTGCTTCCCATCAGCTGGGTAGCTGCTATGGCCTTACTGTGATTTACACTGGAGAGCTGATCCATTGACTTAGTAGAGTGTCACTGATTCACACCAGTGGGGGGCTCTGCGCCATGGATTTGTAGAGCCTAATTCAGTGCTGTCTGGGTAGGTGGAGTCATTTTCCCCCCAATGGGCAGCTTCACAATATATGTGGTGTGATTCAGGCAATCACACACCTTGTAAAGTGCCATTAAGTTATGAGTCTCTCTCTACATTGATAAATGACTTGGTGGTAATTAACACAAGTGCTGACTCCCGGCTAGAAAACAGTGGGCTCAGAAGTGAGGTGTATCTGGGTGGGTTGATACAGTGTGTGGGTGGTGGGGTCAATGGGATGTGTAGTCTTAAGCGCTAAATTGTGGACCTCTGCATCGGAGTGCTCAGTTATCGATGGTCACACATGGATGTGTTTAATAGACTAAGAGCAGAAACGGGTGATTCAGAAGGATACTTAGCAGTAGATCAGGCAGGGAGGTGCTCTTTGTCTAACAAAGCTGTAGAGGAATGATTCTGTTCTGCCACTGGGCACATCATTCACCACAGAGACTGAAAGCGGCGCAAACTGACCCCCAGTCTGCAGCCCAGGCTCTGCTTTTGTTCCTGGGCCAGAATTAACTCTTGGTGAGTCATGTCATCGCAGATAAAGGCAAGGAACAAATAACATCGTCAGCTAGAGAGCATTTGGTTGCTTGTTGATTTAGTGCTTGTCTTTTCAAAAGCGTCTCCTCAGAGGTAAACAATTTCAGTGGCTGTCGGCCCCTGGAAACTTTCAGATCTCCTGAACTAAACACACAGGGAAGTTTCCTCCCTGTTTAGAGCAGGCTTCCCAAGATGCCCTGTTTCAGATGCTGCTTAGCCCACCTGCTCAGGTGAATGCTCTCACAGGCAGGTTCTTACTTGCCTCATAGCACATTGGCTGCAGTCAGCCAGGGAAGAGTTTCAAATAGACCGTGCAGCCTCAGGTAGGAGCAAAAGCCACCTAGCCTCCCTGAGGCCTGAGCAAGGGTGGGAGAACCTCCCTTGAAGTCTGAAAGCAATTGCTGCTACAAAATGTGCAGAAGATGTGGAACTGGAAAAGAATGAACCAAAATGGCTGTGTCAGACATTAGCTATGACAGCTGGACAAAATAATGAAGGACAGGCTATTCTACCTGTCACTCCTTTTCGAAGAAAGGGGAAAAGAGAAGAACAAAAAGAAAGATGGAGGCTACTGGGGGGAGCTTCCCATGCAAGGCATGGCTGCTGCCACCACCATCTCCTGGGACCCGGGGCCTTTGTCGCCCTGGTCCTGAGACAGACCCGCTGGGGAGAGGGGCCCAGGGATGACATCACCACACCACTGGGTACCAAACTCCACCTTAGATGAATGGACTTTAACAGCAGCAGCCAGGGTGATGCCAGGAAATCCAATGGGGCCTCCCTGAGCAGGTTCGGACCATGCTCACTGCACCAATGTGACAGGCTGCTCCCCAAATACAGTCTGGTGTGCCGCTATGACCCCTCAAGTCCCACTCCTGAACCCCAATTCACTCCACCCTGCTGGGTGACCACTCACTCCTGAGTCATCTACATCAGCCACCAGCATGTAATTGATCCCAGGCAGTGGGCGTAAATCCACTAGCTGCACAGGCGTTGGTCACCAAGCGAGCACCCCCAGCCCGATACTACACTGGGAGTCACTGCCTTACAGGGATTGGAACCTGCTCCCAATCCCCTTAGTCTCAAATCTGACCACTTAACAAAGAAATGGATCGTGCCCAGCCTCCCACATCCACACCCTCTAAAGACCACACAGCTTTAGATAAAACAAATACTAGTTTATTGATCAGAGTATGATTTCAAGTGAGAAAATGGTAAATCAAGGCAGGATCATACTATCAATGAGTCAGGAGTGACCACTATCAAATAAAAGGTATAAACCACGTACTAATCTAACATCTCTACCTAAACTGACCTCATAGTCCAAAATTATGCAAAAGGTGTTCAGCTCTTTGGTGTTTTACAGCCATTCTCTGCCTCTCGCCCAAACAGTCTCTGTCTTTGTATTTTAAACTCCTGACAGTCCCTCCCCCTCTGTGCTGCTGTGAGATTCTCTTTGCTTCTACCTGAGCCAGGGAGGGCATATGTATTCCCTTTGTCATGTAATTCTCCAGCCTCTGTGCTAGGGATAGCACTGAGAGTCTGAACCCTGTAACATGCTTCACATCGGTACACACATGTTGCTGTAGCAAACATGGCACCACAATAATTATGTAGAATATAGAATCATAGGGCTGGAAGGGACCTCATGAGGTCATCTAGTCCAACCCCCTGCTAAAAGCAGGACCACTCCCACTAAATCATCCCAGCCAGGGTTTTGTCATCATATGTTATGAGCATTCACAAAGGAACCTGGTATGGCATATCTGGCATCAAATCACACAATTACATTGCAAAACTGAACAGATCATGCCCTAGGGGTGCACGGATGTGCATGCCATCACACAGCCTCTTCCCAGTGGTGGGACTGAGCCCCTCCCTTACTATGAGGCCAATCTCCCTCTCTGTCCCCACCCCCTGAGACTCTGTCCCCTGGCTGGGTAGGGGATGGAAGCTGAAGCTGGACAGTCTGGGGAGCTGGCTATTGGTTGCAACCGGTATGAGCCACCCAGAATCGGCAGAGATCTCAGTGAGCAGCGACCATGAGAGGCAGGGCTCATGAGCCCAGGCTCCTTTGGGGAGCGCCACTCCCCCAACCCACCTGCCCTGAGTTCATAGGCTGGGGTAAGCTCTTGGGCACCCCTGTGCCCCACCCGGGGTTACTTCTCCACTGCTGTTAGAGCTGGGTGCCCAGTCTGCAGCCTCCACTGGGTGATCAGAGAGTGGCAGCTGCTACAGAGAGGCTATGGGAGGGGAGGAACTATAGGTTACAGTCCCCGCAACCCTCTCTCAGCACAACCCCTGACCAGCTGCAGAAACAACAGCTCCAGCCCATCTCACCTAGCATCACTTTTTCCCCAAAAGGACAGTTACTATACACATCTTTAATACCATCGTGGAGTCTGTCAGACAAGTGGGATTTTTTCTTCTCAAACTCCCCAGCTAAAGGCAAAGGGAACAAGGGGAGGTGTGAAAACGAAAGCCAGCTTAGTACTTTACATTGCAGACACGGCGACTGGTTGTCTTCCTTTTCTGTATCTTTAATGGACAGGTAAAAGCTTTTGTGATGATGCCTTGGCCACAGGACAGAGCAGGCTGAGGCCTCTGTCTACAAACTGCAGACCTTCTTCACCACTGGTGGCTGTCGCATAAAGACTAGGTTATATCAACACCTTTAGCCCAAACATCCCATCTAAATTCACACTACGGTGGGGCTACTACTCCCAGCTCAAGGGGCGATGGGCACTACTTTGTGAAGCCTCTGACAGAGTTCCTTTTCGCTGGATTTTTGACCAAGTTGGTCTTCCCTCAGCCCTATAGTCTCCTCAGTGGTACACTACTTACCCAACTTACAATACAAAAGCTGAACACCTCCCATGTGTTCATCTGTACTACACCTCTGTGAGGTACAGTGCTGATGTTTATCCTCATTGTACAGATGAGTACTGGTGGCACACTGAGGCTAAGTGACTTGTGCAGAGTCTCTCAATAAGTTTGTAGCAGAGCAGATAATTTAAGCTAGATCTCCCAGTTCCCAACTAATTGGCCTAGCTACTGTACCAGTCTCCCTTCTTTCTGTGTTCAAACCCATCCTTCAGGAATGCAGACCAGTGGCATTTTATAACTCTGTGTTTGTCCTCTCATTCTTCCTCGAGTGATTGCTCTTGTCAATTCCAACTCAGGTGTGCACGCGCTGCATGCATGGATCGCTGGAAAGTTTTCCCCTAGTCTACACGCAGGGTCGGCTGCGGCCACTAGGGGTGCCCATTAGCCCCTACATATATAGCCCAGCCGTCTCTGCTTCCCTCCAGTTCCTTCTTACCGCCCTAACGGTCGTTGGAACAACTTGTTAGCTCGTGCAGCCAGCTCTCCCCTTAGTCAGTTAGTGTATATAGTTCCTTAGTTAGTTAGAAAAGTTACATTAGGATAAGGAGTAGAAGTTACCTGGGCCTAGGGCCCCGTACTGGGGCATGCCTGGCTTCAAGGCCTGCCTTTCATATAGCAAATTCATGCCCAAGGACGACCCGCACTCTTCATGTTTGAGGTGCCTGGGTGAGTCCCATTTGAGGGACAAGTGCAGAATTTGCAAAAGCTTTAAGTCCCGGACTCAGAAGGAAAGGGAGCAGAGACTGAAGCTTCTGATGATGGAGGAAGCCCTCCGCCCGACGGAAACCGGGGACTCCAGTGCTGGTAGGCCTGAGTCATTGCATGGTACTCCTATAGCGGCAAGAAGCAAGGACTCTGACAAAGAGCCCTGGCACCGCCACACCGGGGCACCGTCTGCTGTGGCAGGAGTGCACTGCCGGCACCGGTCTTGCTCCCCGATACCGGCAAAGAGAAGAAAAAGAGAAGAGGATCCCTCACCGTTGCTCAAGCCGGCCAAGGCAGGGTCAAAAGTGCGGCCTGAGGTGGGGCACTCGACCCAGGTACTACGCTCAGCGGCACTGTCGACTCCGGCCCCGGAGCAGGGGCCGTCGAGTCCGGTATCTGAGCCCTCCCCGACATGAGACATCCTGGAGGAGGACCTCCAGCTCCCCTCCACCCCCGAGACTTTCGAGGCGGCCAGGGAGCTGATTGAGCACATGGCACCGACGCCTCCCTCTAGCGCGAGGCCGGCACCGGCACTGGCACCATCACCAAGGTCCTCCGTCTCCTCAAGGGGGAAACCGACACCACTGATTCCCCCTCCTCGGTACCGCTCACCGGCACAGCACTGCTCACTGGCACCGGCACCAATAAAGCAAGGACCGCAGTCCCCCAGGGGCCAGCCCCCGATGCGATCGGGAGGTTCACCGCACCACTCCCTGGTACCGCCGATGATCGTGGCAGCGGCGGGAGCCCTACGGTACCGATCCCCGCGGCACCGGGAACCATCAGGGGCAGGCATAAAATGTCCCGCTCTGGACAGAGTGCGACCCCACTCCCCGACGCCGACCGACTCCGCCCCACCGTAGTCTCCCCATAGCCACTTCTCCTCAGGGTCAGAGGAGGAATCAGGCGCCAGTAAACAACAGAGACGCTCCTCCCAGCAGTGGCCCCAGTGGCAAATGCCCCCCTAGCGACCCTTCTGGACCCCATGGGCCTACCACCAGTCACAAGGCTCATGGTCAGGCCGCTCCCGCTCAAAAGGCCCCCAAGCTCTACCATCGCAAACAGCAAGCTCCCCCCCCACCCCCCGGACCTAGAGGGGGATTCAGATGCAGACTCCATAGGAACAGAGTCGCATGACAGAGGGCGCCCAGGAGTCTATAGCCAAGCGCTGGTCCCCTGAGGAAACCCAAGGGGGATCCTCCTCCTCCCCACCAGACGAGGCAGTAGTAGGCGCTACTCCAGCGTCACCCACTGACAACAGCAGGACCCACCAGGAGCTCCTCAGGAGGGTGGCTAAGAACATGGGCCTACAAGCAGAGAAGGTGACGGAAGAGGCAGACTCGATGGTGGACATTCTAACGCCAGAAGGCCCCTCCAGAGTGGCCCTGCCCCTGATCAAAACCATA
The DNA here is from genome assembly GCA_007922175.1 of Pelusios castaneus. Classification (NCBI taxonomy): domain Eukaryota; kingdom Metazoa; phylum Chordata; order Testudines; family Pelomedusidae; genus Pelusios; species Pelusios castaneus. The sequence goes on from ML686102.1 coordinate 190,486, forward strand.
AGAAATACCACAAGGACCCTGTGGCAAACCCCAGCTTCAATCCCTCCCACCGCCAAAAGAGTGGAGCAGAAGTACTTCATCCCCGCTAAGGGGCATGAACACTTTTACACCCACCCGTCACCAGGCTCGTTGGTTGTGGTGGCAGCCAATGAAAAAGAATGCCAAGGGCACCAGGGTCCCTCCCCCAAGTCAAGGGACACAAAAAAGCTAGATCTATTTGGGAGGAAGATCTATTCAACCGGGGGCCTACAGCTGAGGATAGCAAACCAGCAGGCTATCCTTAGCCGTTACATGTTCAACTCCTGGTCAGCCCTGGAAAAATTCTCGGCTGTGGTGCCCCAGGACTCGAAGGCGGACCTCTCGTCGATGGTGAAGGAGGGAAAGGTCGTGTCTAGAGCGCTCCTCCAATTGGCCCTAGACGCAGCAGATGCAGCGACTAGACCAATGGCGTCAGGTGTCACAATGAGACGTAGTGCCTGGCTCCAGGCGTCTGAGCTACCCCACGAGGTCCAAATGACCATTCAGGACCTTCCGTTTGATGGACAGGACCTATTTTCGTCCCAAACGGACGCCAGACTGCAGACCCTAAAAGACACGTGGGCCATGTTAAAATCCTTGGGCCTGCACACCCCAGCCACTCAGAGACACCCGTTCTGCCTGCAACCCCCCCAAAGACCCTTCCAAGCCAGGGGGCACTTGGCCAAGCGTGGGGGATGTAATAGCCGCCAGTCAGGCCAAAGACCTTCAGACCAATCTAGGAACTGCTCCCGTAATCAGCCAGGACCTAGAAAGAACTTTTAAAAATACGCCCGGGGATGACGTAGCATTCTTAGACCGGATCCTCCCCCTCCCCCTGCTCTTTGGCACCAGATTAGCCCGGTTCTACCGTGCATGGTCCAGCATTACATCGGACCAATGGGTCCTGTGCGCAGTCAAGCATGGTTATTCGCTCCAATTTTCAGTTACACCACCTTCCCACCCTCCCCGCCCTTCCCAGTCCCCCTTCCCAGTCGGGGACCCCTCTCATGAACACCTCCTCAACACTGAGATAGAATCACTTCTGACATCAGGCATGGTAGAGGAGGTTCTAAAAGACAGAAGGGGGAAGGGGTTTTACTCCTGATATTTCCTGATCCCCAAACCAAAAGGGGGACTTTGCCCCATCCTAGATCGAGGTCTCAACAAATTTCTTTTAAAGAAGAAATTCCGAATGACCTCACTAGCCTCCATCATCCCGTCCCTGGATCCGGGAGATTGGTATGCCGCCCTCAATTTAAAGGATGCGTATTCACATTGCAATCCTACCAAGACACAGACGCTTCCTTCGGTTCATGGTGGGGCAACGCCATTTCCAGTTGCTCTCCTGCCCTTCGGCTTAGCAGCAGCTCCCCGGGTATTTACGAAGTGCCTGGCAGTAGTGGCGGCCCACCTGAGGGCTGCATCTACACTTGTAAATTAAGTCGACTTAAGCTTGCTTAAATCGATTTAATTTACCTTGCAGACTTATTTTATATATTTCCTTATTTTAAGGAAAATAAAGTCGACTTAATGAAAATTAAGTTGACTTTATTAAACCACCTTTTCATTAGACTTAAGGCTTAATTCGACTTTTTAAAGTTGAATTAAGCCAGTGTAGCCCTGAGGTAGCCCTAAGTCACCATAGGGCTACCCTAGGATTACACCAATGCCCTCCCTGCCGGGGGAGCACAGGGGGAGCCTGGCATGCCCCCCAAAGGGCAGGGCAGAGCCCTGTGTGACGCTGTCTGGATTTAGGGAAGCATTTATGATATTATTTTCTATTCATATATCATAAATGCTATAATCCATAGGAACTATGTCATGTTTGGTATCAATAGAAAGGTAGTAATTTGCTGGGAATGATTATATAGTTTATGTCTAAGAATTGTATTTGGATTAGAAGTTAGTTTAGTTATGAATTTGGTGTTATATTCATACTTTAACTTGTAAAACCATTGTGTCCTTAATGTTAAGGAATGTGCCAGCTACAAGGGGCTCAGGGAGTAACCTGATGAGCCATTAAGGACATAAGGAATACAACCATTGTGTCCTTAATGGTTCATCAGGTTACTCCCTGGGCCCATTGTAGCTGGCACATTCCTTAACATTAAGGACACAATGGTTTTACACAGCCGCCTGTCTCAGGCATTTCAATAAAATCACAGAAGTTAAAATCACATAATGGCCTCATGCATGTATGTGGTAAGGCATGCCCGCCTTTGGATGAGGCCACTGCAAACATGGCCGGCCCAGGTTTACCGACCAGCAAGAGACTCACTGGATTCCATGGTATACATGCCCCAACACATTCGGGATACACTTCCATGATGGTGCGCTTGGAACAACGTAGGCAAAGGTCTCCCCTTCCAGGAACCAGCTCCTTCGGTGACTCTGGTCACAGACGCTTCGGACCTGGGGTGGGGAGCCCACCTGGGCAACTTCGAGATCCAAGGGAAATGGAATCAGTTAGAGGTCCGCCTGCACATCAACCTGAAAGAGTTGAGAGCTGTACACCTTGCCTGCCAGACCTTCCGGGACAAACTGAAAGGCAGGACAGTGATGGTGCAGACGGATAACACCACCGCCATGTATTATATGAACAAACAGGGTGGAGCTCGCTCCTCTCCCCTGTGCAAGGAAGCCCTCAATCTATGGAACTTCTGTATAGAACACTCGATCCACTTGGTGGCAGCATACCTGCCCGGTCACCAGAATTTGATTGCGGACAACCTGAGCAGGCGTTTCATGACGCACGAATGATCGGTTCGAGAGAATGTGGTAATGAGCATTTTCCACAGGTGGGGAGTTCCCCAGATAGACTTGTTCACTTCGGCGATCAACAAGAAATGCGAAACCTTCTGCTCCTTCTGGAACCGCGACCCAGGGTCATGGGCAGACGCGTTCGCGATCCGCTGGTCATATCGCCTGCACTACGCATTCCCACCGACACCCCTCATGCACAGGCTATTGCTGAAATTGAAACAAGGTGAAGGTCATTCTCATAGCACCGGAGTGGCCCCGCCAACACTGGTTCTCAATGCTAAGGAACCTATCGATAGAAACCCCCATTTCGTTGCCCCTCTTCCTGGACCTGATATCACAGAACCAAGGAACCCTGAGGCACCCCAATCCAGAGGTGCTGCATCTCAGGGCATGGCTACTCAGTGGCTGAACAAGATGAACTACAATGCTCAGCGCAGGTGCAAAATATCTTAATAAGTAGCAGAAAGCCCTCTACGAGGCTCACCTATCAGGCGAAGTGGAAGAGGTTCTGAGAGTGGGCAAAGGCAAACAAGGTGCAGGCAGACTCGGCCATGATCCCAGTGATATTGGACTACCTCCTGTCCCTGAAACAATTGAGCCTTGCAAGCTCCACAGTAAAAGTGCACCTAGCCGCCATCTCAGCCTTCCACGGAAGGCACTCCAGGGGGTCGTTGTTTTCAGATCCGATGGTGAAGCGGTTCTTAAAGGGTGTGGACAGAGCCTTCCCGTGTGTCAGGCCCCCGCTGGCTCAATGGGATTTGAACCTGGTCCTTTCCAGACTACCCTTTGAGTAGCACCCTTTGAGCCTTTAGCATCCTGCTCCCTATTATACCTTTCATGGAAAACAGTTTTCTTAGTGGCAATTATGTTGGCCAGAAGAGTGTCAGAGATATGAGCATTGACATCTGAACCTCCATACACACTCTTCTTTAAGGACAAGGTGCAACTGCGGCCGCACCCAGCTTTTTTGCCAAAAGTACTGTCCCCCTTTCATACCGCACAGGACATTTTCCTTCCAGTATTTTACCCCAAGCCACATGCGCCAGAAAGGGAGAGGCACCTCCATATCCTGGACGTTCTACATAGAACGCATGAAGCCCTTTAGGAAATCATCCCAGCTCTTTGTAGCGGTGGCAGATAGGATGAAAGGGGAACCGAAAGTGCCTCTCGTCCTGGATCACAGCATGCATCAAGCAGTGCTCCCTTCTGGCAGGGGTGCCGCCCCCAAAGCTGACAGCCCATTCCACGCGTGCGCAGGCGTCGTCATCGGCATTCCTAGCGCATGTCCCCATCGTGGACATATGTAAGGCAGCGACGTGGTCGTCCGTACACACCTTTTCGGCCCACTATGCGCTTACCCGGCAGGCGAGAGAGGACGCAGCGGTCGGCAGAGCTGTGCTAGAGTCGGCCAAGTTATAGAATTCCTCCCTCCTCGGAGGTAAGGCTTGGGAATCACCTGAGTTGGAATTGACATGATCCATCACCCGAAGAAGAAGAAACAGTTACCTACCTGTAACTGGTGTTCTTCGAGATGTGTTGCTCATGTACATTCCAACACTTGCCCTCCTCCCCACAGAGGGAATTCTGCAAGAAGGAACTGGAGGGAAGCAGGGACGGCTGGGCTATATATGTAGGGGCTAATGGGCGCCCCTAGTGGCCGCAGCCAACCCAAAAACTTTCCGGCGATCCATGCATGCGGTGCATGCACATCTGAGTTGGAATGTACATGAGCAACACATCTCAAAGAACACCAGTTACAGGTAGGTAACCGTTTCTTTCTGTGCTCAAATTCAAAACCAAGCAAAGAAAATCCATTTTCACCCACATAATAAGACAGTGGAACGTGGTGCCACCAATTCTTATTGAGGCCAGGAAGTTAGCAAGCTTTAAAGAAAAACTGGGCAGTTAGAATGAATATCTGGAATATCCAGCAGTACAAGAGTTAATGCTAAAATTTTTGGAAGGATGATAAAATCTTGTGCTTCAGAGTTTAACACAATCTGTAACCATTAGGGACTAGGAAGAGACCTTCGTGGGGGACAGATTACCCTCCATCTGCCTACTGCAAGGGTTTGTGCACCTTCCTCTGAAGAACGTGCTGCTAACTACCTTTCAGCCAGATGGACAACACATCTGATCCTTTCTGGGAATTTCTCTGCAGGTTTTTTGTTTGTTTCCTTTTTTAAAGAAATAATCTGGTAAAAAAAATAATGGATAAATACTCCTGTACAGCACCTAGTCCAATGGGGCTCAGATCTGGTCTTCTGGAATACAAATAATAATCAGGGTCACCCAGGGTGGCAGCAAAATGGACAGTGTGCCGCAGGACACCCTCATTTAAACAAAATGGCATTGCGACCTGGCAAGTAGGGTCCCAGCACCACTCACTGAAATGTGGCCCTGGTACTTCACTTTCTGAAAAGCTGAGATCTACAAAAATGTCACCTGTCTCACTGTGTTCAAACACAGACCAGCTGTCTGTAGGGGAAACTGGATGCATGAGTCTACATTTTAATTCTTGACAGTGTCTTCTGATAAATAATGAGGGCACATACACTTCACAGATGAGATAGTGCTTTCTCAGTCAGAAGCAGATTTCTTCCAGTGATGATGATCCCATGAAGCTAAACGATAAGTTTTTGTTTGTACTTTAAAAAACCATTAAACAAAAATACAGAAAAATAGGGACTGTGCATAAATAAGAGACAACAGAATTGTGATAGAACTTTATCGGTTTCAGTTATTTAGAATCCATTTTTATTCTTATGTGACTAATAACTGCCAAGGACTTTCAGAGTTAAGAGATGCACATGAGTTTTTTGGGCCAGGAAATGGTAATTTTGGGTTGTCGCAAATCAGCATCTCAGTGCAAGACTAAACAAGGATCAAAGTTTTCAGAGCAAACTTTAGACTCCTCTGTCCATAGCTACATTCCTAGAAGCATTTTAGATGCTTTCCTGTAGATTTAAAAGCCATACTTTAGGCACTAAAGTTTGAAATTTTTGGCTAGAGGGGGGTAGAATTTTCAAAAGTCTCAATGGATCTGCACTTACAAGTTAGGTTGACTTAAGGAAAAGTTACATCGACATAACACCTCTTTTTAGGTTGACTTAATGCTTAAGTCAACCGTATTAAATCAACTTAAGCCAGTGTAGACGGGGATTAGCGCCTAAGTCAACCTTATTAAGTCAGCTTAAAGTGTTAAGTTGACTTAATAAGGTCGAAAAGGGGCTATGTCTACACTTGAAAAGTTAAGTCGACTTTTGTTAAGTCGACTTAATAAGGGCGACTTTAAGTCGACTTAAAGTCGACTTAACTTTTCAACTGTAGACATAGCCTAAGTGACTTCAGTGCCATATTTTAAAGGGATTTAGGAACTAGGCAATGCCTTCACCCCTTAAGAAATCTTGGTCCTAGATGCCTATGTTACTTTTGACAATGTGACTCCTAAGGAATTTAGGTACTTTTGAAAACATTTACCTGCACTTTCTAACTCCCCAGGGACATACTTTTCAGTTGGCCAAGGCTGAAAGACAAAGATCCAAAATGAGGGGCACAGCAATGAGTGACGCAGGAAATGTAAACTGCAGTGGGTGTATTACTGCAGTATAGATAGCCCTTTTGGGAACCTATCTGACATCATTCTGAGTTTTCACTTGCTTTCCTAGCAATGCTGGAGTCATGGCTTGTGAAATCACCATCTCCTCCTGGAAACCACCATGTACTGCCTTTTGCAATGGGAAACAACCCTTGTCGCTTCTCGTGACTGAGTTGCCATTGAAGCATTGATCCTGTGAACTTCAGATAATATATATTAGGTGACATTCTGTCTAATACCCCAGTCAGGGAGGAGAAGATAACTAAAATATATTTAGAAAAACAAGATGGATGAGGAAATGAGGTGGACAAGGAAATATTTCATTGGAACATGAAAGATATTATGGACCATTGTCCCTCTTGGAGGAATAGCAAGCTTTTGTGCTCCACAGAGTGGTTCCCTTCTCCAGACATGAAGAAGAGCTCTATGAAGGTTGAATGCTTGTCTATCTCACAAACAAAAGCTGGTCCATTGAAAGATATGACCTCACCCACCTAGTCTCTCTAATACCCTGGGACCGATCTGGCTATGACAGCACTTACAGCTTTTGGACAGGGCATCAAACTGTAACAAGGAGAGAAAGTGATTGAGAGAGAATGATTTAAAGTCAGTATGACTCCATAGAGAGTTGGGTGAGTTTTATGTAGGCCCTCCAAGATGGCAGGGGTCTGCTTATGAAGCTCTATAGTTAGGAGGCACCCACTGCAAAGCACCGTGATAGTGAAGTCTAGCCGATGAATGAACATAACTGGCAGAGAATGAATAATATAATCCAAAGGTATCTGTTATATCAAGGGCTATCACAGCCACTCTGCTACTTCCCATCCCAGGATACCCCCTCAGGGACCTTAATGGAGCAGTGACCAGCCATAGGCTAACTTAATCTATGAAGGCACTGGTGGGACCAAGGACATCTGAGTTGTCTTCCTGGCTCTGCCCCTGCCCTGCATGGCCTTGGATGAGCTGCTTTCCTTGTCTATTTATACTGTAAGCTCTTCAGGGCAAAGAGTCCATCTGTGTGTTTGTACAGCACCTAGCACAGGAAGCCCTCATCTTGGTTGGGGCATCTAGTTGCTACTCATATACTAATCAGCCATATTCCTGCAAATAAGAGAGGAGTGGCATTTAGCCTGTCTGACAGCAAACAAGCCAATTAAGACTGGTCGCTTGGCAGAGTGCAAGGATTATGCAGGCTCATGTGGGTTACCACTGCACAGTGACCCTCCCTTTTCCCCCGGTGAGTGTGTATGTTGCAGCACACCCTGTCTGCCCATGCCAGCGAACAGAGGACAGGTGCTGATACTGGCTCAACCTGAAGCAGCTTTTGCCTTTTGATCTAGAGGTTCCCCACTTCAGTGCCCAGGGTGTTTGCCAAAAGGGCTGGGTCAGTGTTTAATGTGCAATGAAATTAAATGCAGGCCTGGCCTCCCTGACTTGACTTCATCTTCCACAACTTCCAGAGCTCTGCTGGTGTGACTCAACTCCCTGTTCTGTGTTTTATGCATTCCCTCTGGTGACTGGGTCTGCTACTGCTACCTGTGAAAGAAGGCACTGATGAGGTACAGCCATCTGTTGTGGGCACTTTCTGCTCTTGCAGGTTCTTCTGCTCATTTAGTGTCGCTCCAGGAGCCACGTGGCTTGGAGTGCACCCATAATCCCATGGCATGTAATGCAGGAATATGTGCTGTAAATGCCAGGAGTGGCTTTTCAAGATACATTTCCATGGATGCAGGCAGGTACTGGAACTGGCTGGGGCCTAACTCTGAGGCCTTGTACACACGATCAGTTTATCGCGCATTAAAACTCATTACCACGCGATAGCAACAACGGTGTACACACGTGCAACAGGGCTGTTGCGCGTTAACTGCCTTGTTGTAGCGCAATACAAAAACCACCTCGATGAGGGTGGTAACAGCTAACGCGGAACAGCTGTTGCGCTTTTGCGCTCATGTGTACGCTTACCACGCAATGACTGGCCTCCGGAACTGTCCCAGCATTCCAAAGTCATCCTCTCTGGTCTTCCCCCCACCCGCTCTGTAGCCGGGACGAAACTGTCCCCACCCTTCCCTGAACTGATTCCCGGGATTTTCAAATTTCTCGTCTGTTTCACTTCCTGCTCTCTTCCTCGTGGAGTGTATTTGTGCTCCGATCATCAGTAGCAATGGCGGCCCGCCATGGAAGACGCGCACCCCTTTGGAGCACGGCAGAGGTGCTGGACCTGATCAGCATCCGGGGAGAGTCCGCTGTGCAGGCGCAGCTACACGGCAGCAGGAGAAATGATGACACATTTGGCATAATTTCTTGGGCCATGTCAGAGAGAGGGCATGATAGAGACACAGTGCAGTGCAGATCAAAGGTGAAGGAGCTCAGAATAACCTATCACCGAGCGAAGGAGGCAAACCACCGTTCCGGATCAGCGCCTGCTACATGCAGGTACTACAAGGAAATAGAAGCCATCCTCAGTGGGGACCCCACAACCACTGCCAAGAGTCCCGTGGGCCCATCAGCCCCCCCTCATCCAGTGATTGCCGGAGCTGAGCAGGATGAGGATGTGATCGAGGAGGAGGAGGAGATGGAGGATGACCTGGAGGAAAGCGCAACCGCGTGTAGCCAGGAGCTCTTCAGCAGCCCCGCTGAGACGTCCACCCAAGGCTTGAACTGCAGCATGTCTTCTGAGGCGGCAGAGGGGGGTTCCGGTAAGTTTCTCCTTCGTGCAGCTCTGTCTGGCTCCTGCTAAAATATCATTGTCCGGGGTGGGGGTGCTTGCGGGTCCCCGCTGTGCACGCTCTTTACTCTGCATTCATTAGAAGTGCATCAACACAAGCAGGGATTGTAAAATAATCATCTGCATTTAGGTCAGTAAAGGTTTCGTCGATGTACCTCCAGAGCCTAATACTCAGGCTAGATGGGAGAGCGTTTGTGTCTACGCTCCCAAAGACGGATACTCTGCCTCTCCAGCTGCAAAGCACAGCCCTGGGAACCATGGCAGCACACAGTGCAGCAGCATACGGTCCTGCAACCTGCTTGCAACCGGCGGCATGTAGGTTATGTATTCTAGATGGCAGGGGCACTCTGAGGAGAGAGATATCTGGTTCCATCTGTGTGCCCAGTGCAGATTGTGAGCCCCCAGTAAGCCGTCTATTAGAACGTACCTTGTCTGCTTCAGCGAAGCGTAGTGTGTTGACCGCCCTGTACCTTCCAGTGGAATGTGCTACTGGAAAGTTACATTGGTTATCTATGCTATGTGTTAACAATTTCTTTACTGTCATTTTGTTAGTAGATTTGACCTTCACAAGGCCGGTGTCTACCCCAGCTGACCGAATGAAAAACATTCAGCGGCGTGCTCGAAGAAACAGGGAGGATATGTTTCATGAGCTGCTGAAAGCAACACAGGAATCCGCAAGGGAGAATAGAGCCTGGAGAGAGGAATCCCAGCAGCGGAGGCAGAAACACAGGAACGAACTGATAAGCGTCATGAAGGAGCAAACAGAACTGCTCAAAAACATGATTGCTTTGCAGTCCCAGGCGATTAATGTCCGGGCTCCACTCCAGACAGTTCAGCCGTGTCTGCCTCCCACTCCCCGTAGTCCCTCAAAGCATTTCTTTGAAGGCCACCCTTCCCCCCGGTACAGGACAATATCCAGTCCCCCCCCCCCCAGCTACTTTTTTGAGACCCGGAGCTACGCCAACCTGTAACCCCACCCCCACCTTTTAGGTTTGAATAAAAACAGTAACAAATACTTTGAAGAGTGGGTTTATTTGTACACATTATTGAAAAACTCATACGGTGCACCTGATGCGTCATGGAAGTTAATTAGGGAAGGGCATCATTGAAATGCTCCCTGAGTGCCTCCCTTATGCGAGCAGCTTCTCCTTGTGCCACCCTAATACTCCTAGTGGCTGGCTGCTCGTATGCTTCCTCGAGGCGCTGTGCCTCCGTAGCCCACGTAGTGGAAAACTTTTCTCCCCTACTTTCACAAATGTTATGGAGGACACAGCACGACGCAATCACAGCAGGGATGTTGTCCTCCGCCAAGTCCAGCCTCCCAAACAAACAGCGCCAGCGCCCTTTTAAACGGCCAAAGGCACACTCCACAGTCATTCTGCAGCGGCTCAATCGGTAATTGAACCGCTCCTTGCTGCGATCCAGGTTCCCGGTGTACGGCTTCATGAGCCATGGCATCAGTGGGTATGCTGGGTCTCCGAGGATGACTATGGGCATCTCCACCTCCCCCACTCTAATTTTTTGATCAGGGAAACAGGTACCCCCTCGCAGCTTCCGGTACAGACTAGTGTTCCTGAAAATGCGGGCATCATGCACCTTTCCTGACCACCCAGCATTGATGTCCGTAAAACGTCCCTTGTGATCCACGAGTGCTTGCAGCATCATGGAGAAGTAGCCCTTCCTGTTTATATACTCGGTTGCGAGATGGTCTGGAGCCAAAATTGGATGTGTGTGCCGTCTATTGCTCCCCCGCAGTTAGGGAATCCCATGGCAGCAAAGCCGTCCACAATGTCACGAACATTGCCCAACGTCACCGTCCTCCGTAGCAGAACGCGATTGATGGCTTGGCACACTTGTGAAAGGGCTAATCCGACGGTGGACCTCTCGACTCCAAACCGGTTTGCAACCGACCGGTAGCAGTCAGGAGTCGCCATCTTCCAGACAGCAATCGCAACACGCTTCTCCACAGTTAGGGCTGACCTCATGTTGGTGTCTTTACGTCGCAGGGCAGGGCCCAACTCTGAACACAGTTCCAGAAAGGTTGCTTTCCGCATTTGAAAGTTCTGTACCCACTGCTTGTCATCCCACAGCTGCATAACAATGCGATCCCACCACTTGGTGCTCGTCTCTCTCGACCAGAAATGGCATTGCACCGTGTGCAGATGATCGGTGAAGGAGCTGAGCAATGCGGTGCTGTTGCTCTGCATGGCATCGATCAGCCCCTGCTCCTCGGTGTCCTCGTCTGACTCGGAGCTCATTGCGTACCGAGCAACAAGCTGAGATGCATTCAGAATGTTGAAGGCGACAGTAGAGATCAGAGCAGGATCCATGCTGTCGCTGTTGTGATTGCTTGCAAGTGGTGCGGTGCGTCACTGCACTGTTGAAAATAGGCGCGAGTTGCTATTGGAAACGGGGAAGATGCTAGGGGAACACAAAGCACCACGGGAAACTGAGAGTTTACCCATGGTGCTTTGCGTTCCTTTCCTTCATCCCATGATTCATAGCGCCGATTCAGGGAAAATGGAACGATGGGATAGGTGCCCAGAAGTCATTTCACTGAACCGCGATAATGCAAGGAATTTTGTTGTGTTGCAAGGAGCGACGTGTGTATGCGTTATCCCGCAATAAAGGTCACGTGACTTTTATAGCGTGATTGCCATGTTACGCTTTAATCTGATCGTGTGTACATAGCCTGATGAGTTTGGGAAGGGGTCTCGTCTTCCCCCCCTAGTGTGGGATTTCCAAAGTTCTTCCCTCCTCTAACAGAGCAGCTGATTTGTACATAGTGTATCTTGTGGAGTTCCTAAGTGCTGATCCGAGTCATTAAAAGCACAGGGTGTGTCTACACTAGTAAATTAAGTTGAGTTAAGCAGGGTTAAGTCATCTTAATTTACTCTGTGTCTACACTACAGTTTCCTTAAGTCGACTTAAGCAGTAAGTCAACTTATTAAGACCTGGTTTTAAGTCGACTTACTGGTTAAGTCAACTTTATTAAATTGACTTAAGCCAGTGTATACATGGATTAGCCCTAAATCGACCTGAGGGGTCCCCAGGGCTCCCTCACTGACCTCCCTCCCAGGGTGCCTGGAACAGCCAAAGCCTGGTGTGCCCACCCATAGGGCAGGAGATAGCCCTGGGCACCCCGCTCGTATATCCTGCCCCTGTCCTGCTTCGCTCCCATGTACCCCAGTACAATGGGGAAGATGCTGAGCTCCCTGGCACTTTTAAAGGGGTGCCCGGGAAGGGGGGCACCTCTTGGTTGCCCACCTTCCCACCATGCACCACTCCCAGGTCCACCTAGCTCCTGCAAGTCGACTTAGGCGTCCAGTGTGGATGCTCTAAGTGGATTTCACAAGGTCGACTTTGAGTCGACCTAAATTTACAGTGTAGACATGCTAAGTCGACTTAACAAGGTCGACTTAAAGTCAACTTTGTTGAGTTGACGTAGCAAAGTCGACTTATTTGAACAAGTATAGACATAGCCATAGTTATTGTATGGAAAAATAGTGTGCTGTCCCTTTCAGGAGGTGATTGATTTACTGGAGCTTCTTTAGACCACCGGTGTTGTCGTGACAAAGTCTTGGTTTTTTCCCCTTCGTTTGCCAGCCTTCCACGTGACACATACTGGGTTCGGGGAATGGGGACTGGAAGACCTTGAAATGTACACAACTTTTGATCCAACTGAATCTCTGCTCCCTTGCTGCAGCCCAATGAATGTGGCTCTGTAGCTGAACCAAACTTGGTGGCCCAGAGTTTGCATTTCAATGAGCTAAAGAGAATTAGCATTTCAGGTTACTTACTTGGCTCTTCAGAGGAAGGTCCCTGGACAGTCATCTGAGAAAGCCCGTTAAAACAAACTATGTTTCCTCAGCATCCACTCTGCTCCACCTTTGCTTTTCTTTACATCACTGACTTTATTTCATCATTCCGCCATAGTGGGAAAAAGCTAAACACTCTATTTCTTGCATGATTTTATAAAATCCCAGTGTTCGCCAGCCCTGGCCCTGCAAACAAACACACTCCCAGCTATTTGGCTCTGTAGCAGTTTTGGCATTGTTGTGACATTGTTCTTGTCTTCAAAGAGCCCCTATGATAGTCCTGAATGAAAGCACAGGGGTGAACAGAATAAGGCACAAGTCATCATCTTAGCCTTTATTTTCCCCCCTTCCACGGTAGGAGACGCTCTGCATAAGCAATGGAAATGACGGCTTTCTGTGGGGGCACTAGCCATCACAAGCCAAGGTTCTGTGTGCTGACCATCCCAGTGCCCCATGCTCTTGCAGACCAGATAAGTGTCATATTCAGCACGCTCTGTACAGATTCCAGGATGCTGAAGTGAGGCACAAAATCTTCTCAAGTTCTCTCATGGTTTTTTGTTTTGCAGTGGCAGGGACAGTGGTTGCAAAATGGCAGTAAGGCGAGAAAAAGGCCATGAAATCAGTGGCATAGCTCCAGGTGAGCTAGAGTGGGCCATGGCCCACCCACTTTGAAACAGGCCCACCCAATCAGATTTTAAGCAATTCACTGTGTTTTTATCACTCCCTTTTTCACTTGTGACACAAAGCTTGTGCCCACCCCTGTCAACAAGAGGCCCTGGCCGAAAATCAGTTCTGGCTATACCTCTGCATAAAATTCATATAAAAAGAGCATTACTTAGCTTTTCCAAGGAGAGCTCTGCTAATAGTCCACAGCTTTGGGACCCAGTGACTTTGGACACTTGAGTCGGACTATTGTTAGGGATTTAAGACTGTGTTTACTGGGGAACTTATTTCCTTGTCAGACAATTTATCTAATCCTCATTTTCAAAGTTCACAGGTGGTGGATCAGACCCTCACATGACCAAACTCTAAGCTTCCTCACTATTCCACTGTAGCCAAATTGGCTTTGCCAATAGGATGCCATGGATTGTACCCCAGCACAAGAATTGGTTCCAAATTTCAGCCAATCAGTCCTGTTTGTCCCATGATATAAACTGGACCCTTTGCCTGACAGCTCTCCCTTCATTCATGGCTTATCTCTGGTGCCTGGGTGTCAGCAGACCTTTGGGTAATAAATTGACATGTTTTTGCTTACTACACGATTCAGTGAAAGCTCTTTGAAAGCCAACCTTTTGGCAGGTCTCCAGTGTTGTTGAATTTCAGAATGAGGGTCGCTGTGGGCCCAGCAAATGAAGTTCCCATTTGTAGCCAAATATGGATCTGAAACTCTATTGGTGGCCAGAGGATTTGTGTGCATGTAAATGTCAGATAGTGGGAAGCTACTGGTATAAATCTTCCATGCAGCAGGGCAGGGGGAGCCCTGACAGAACATGGACTATCAATGGGAACTCATCCAGCCACTCTAGAATTGCTTCGGTGTCATCAGAAGCCAGACCTATCCCTGGATTGGATTTTACTGTGACTGCATGGCAGGAACAGGGTGTCTCTCCTGGACTGGAAGCCTAACCAGTGCGCTACATCAGGAGTCAGAGCTTTGTCCTGGTAGTTATGTGTCTGTTCCCTCAATACAACTTTGGGCATGAGAGTTTGACTAACACAAGCTTTGATAGTCAGGAACACTACAGAGGTATAACAGACATGACTACTTATTGGGCTAATGCTAGGCATAAACAGAGTCTTGTTATCCACCCTGTCTTCTTTCATAGTTTCATGAAATTTGGCACTGATTTTAAATATACTCTTGATTTGTATTCTTCTTGTTAGGGTTGCAGGGAGTTTTCACTGGAACCATCCTTTTTATAATTCTTATTTACAGCAGTACCTGAAGGCATCAGTGGAGATCAGGCATTCGTTCTGGGAGGTGCTGTATATACTCATAATGATGGAGAGTTGCTGCCATGAAGAGCTATCTATTTAAGTAGACACAGGGTTGGAGGGGAAACGTAGGCAAAGAGAGGGAAATGACTTGCCCATGATCACCCATAGGTCAGTGGCTGAGCCAGGAAAGAAATCCAGGAGTGCTGACTGCTGGTCTGATGTCCCAAATACAGTTCCACTCAGCTGGCCACTTTCAGAGCATGAAGGAGATGGTTTCTATCTTCGAGGAGAATAGTGCCACTGTTTGTGTGCCTCTGACAAACATAAAAGACAAGTGTGATGGATGAGAATGAGGAATTGTCAGCTCCTGGGAGGGGGAACTGCGTCGTGTTTGTTCCAGTGATGCATGCAGGCAAGAATTGTAAATGGAGTCTTGTCCCAGCCTGTGCATTGACATACAGAGATATCGCCAGCCGTGGAAAATACACACAAAGGAATGAGTATCTGTTTGTTTGCTTCGGTAAACTTAATTGTGGGCTGGAACAGATCAGCTCCGCTGTGAGATTACTTGTTTCCAGCAGACAGAGTGAAGCTTCCTCAATGACTCTGTGGACAAATTGGAGAGTCCAGAGGAGGGCAACAAAAATGTTTAGGGGGCTGGAGGACATGACTTATGAGGAGACGCTGAGGGAACTGGGTTTATTTAGTCTCTGGAAGAGAAAAGTGAGGGCGATTTGATGGCAGCTTTTAACTACCTGAAACCGGGGGATGGGGATTCCAAGAAGGATGGAGTGAGACTGTTCTCAGTGGTGGCAGATGACAGAACAAGGAGCAATGGTCTCAAGTTGCAGTGAGGGAGGTCTATGTGGGATATTAGGAAAGCTTTTTTCACTAGGAGGGTGGTGAAGAACTGGAATGGGTTACCTAGTAGAATCTACATCCTTATAGGTTTTTAAGACCTGGCTCGACAAAGCCCTGGCTGGGATGATTTATTTGAGGTTGGTCCTCCTTTGAGCAGGGGCTTGGACTAGATGGCCTCCTAAGGTCCATCCCAACCCTCATCTTTTATGATTCTGTGAATTATCACAGGTTTTCACCCAGTTGCTTCAACCACATAATCTTCAAGATTTGCTGTCATAAGGCTGGCTCTGCTGAAATTCACAGTTAAACAAAAGTTCCAGCTTGTCACCAGCTGAAAAAAAGAGACCCCACCCCCACCCCCACACCTCTCTTAAGACTTCCAGATAGAGAATCAATGCTTTCCTGTTTGTCCCCATGCATAATGACTAAGAGCTGGATGTGTGTTTTGTTACACATCCTCAGAGAGATGAGCTGCTTTTAAAATACAGAGCAGTCAGAAATGATCATAGCTCTGGCATTGATTTACACTGTTGGCAAGGGGGAAAGCCCAAGAGAAGAAGATAAAAATAAATGTGTGTTGTACAGAAACAAAAGTAGTTAATAGGGAATGCAGGCAACATAGTTAGTGAGACATACTTACTGACATTTCTTTCAGGAGATAAGCTTTCTTTGACTTAGACGAGCAGTTCCCAACCTTTTCCTTTATGGGGACCCTGCATCATCATCAAAAACTTTTTTGGACCACCACATAAGCAAGCTGTTTTAAACTTTTTTTTTAACATAGCCTATTACTGATGGGAGTCAAACTTGTATATCAAGGGGTATTACAAATGCAGCTATTTCTAATAATGTATTATGCTCACTTACAAACATATTGCACTCATCATAGTGGCTATGTCTACACTAGAAAAGTTAAGTCGACTTTATCAGTGGTTAAAGTATAATTTGACAGGCCCTGGAACCCTCCTAATCTCCAGGCCCCCTTCCCATATTGTCTGGGCCCCCTTCATGCATATGCGGGCCCGAGCCCAGGTAGGCATTTGCAACCACTTCTCAGTACCACATGCATCAGTTATCGCTCCCTAAAAATATTTATAATTTTATATGGCATTTATGTCTATAGCAATTATTGTCTCAAACTAGCAAACACTGCATAACACAAGACCATCAGATCACTCCCTCCCCTGCCTCATTAACTCAAGTATGATGATGAAAGCTCATGCAATAAATACATTTGTTAGTCTTTAAAAGTGCCACAGGACTCCTTGTTTGTTTTGCTGAACTAGTCTAACACGGCTATCCATTTGGAACTTATCTACCATGTGGTTTCCACTGGTCATATCCCTGATGGAAACTTTCTTAAAAAATGCTTTTATAATGAAGACTTCAAGAGTATATGACTTCTGTAGCATTGCCAATAGCTCGGGTGCTGGTTGAAGTACTTGGAAATATGTTATTTAAACATAGATAGAAAAGGAAAGATGGCATTAAAATCACCATGACTTGTGATTGATAAAATCAGGCCTCACTTTTCCATAGCACCTTCTATCTAAAAAGCTGAAATCACTTTACGAGGGATAATGAACCAAGCTTTGTATCACCTCCTAAAGCAGTGGTTCTCAAACATTTTGCATTGGTGATCCCTTTCACATAGCCAGCCTCCAAGTGTGATCCCCTGCCAAATTAAAAATACATTTTTTTTCTAGGCAATGCTATTTTAAATGCTAAATTTATAACCAAACCTTGTGCCTAAAATGAATATATCTTTTCTCACCACTTTGACCTTAAGACTAAACCACATTTTTATGGAATTATTTTTAGACGCAGAGAAGTTATTTCTAAAACTGTTATTGTTTAATACTGGTGGGTGCAAAGAATTTGTATCAATACCGCTTTTCAGAGCAAACTTAGCACCCCATTGCCTCCCTTGCTTCTGCACAGCTATTGGCAGCTCTGGGTGGCTCACAACCCCCGCATAATAACCTTGTGACCCCCTAAGGGATTGCGACTCCCATTTGAGAGCCCTTGTCTTAAAGGGACACATTAACCTCATTTTACAGATTAGGAAACTGAGACAGAGTTGTGATGCAACTTCACCCAAAGTCCCACAGCAGTTTCATGGCAGAGTTAGGACTAAGACCCAGAACTCAAGACTCTCATGCTTTAACCACTGAACACACCATGGATACCACCAATGTTGCCTCTAAGCTGATGATACAGCTGAGCAAGTTATGGTATTTGCTGAGCAGCAATTTGTGAGGCATGGTGCCACATGGGCAACAGTTTTTTGGCACCGGAAGCATCAGCATGCCTAAGTACCTCAATTCAAAAGAAATGCATAGATGTGTTTTCATTCGAACTTTAATAAAAATGTTAAACTGAAATACTGAAGTTTTATTAATTTACTAAACAAATGTGAGACGATGACACTTGCTGCTGCGCCTATCTAGCCTCTACCATTATCTACACTTCACAGTTTTTGTCGCCTGTCTTTGTCACATTTCCAGCCTACATATACAGAGTCAAGGTCAACCTCATGATAGAAGGTTCAGAAATTTTATTAGCAAACATCCATAAAGCTCTAAATACACAAATGGTGATTTTCAGAGGCTTATACCTTGACCAAATCTGGGTGTGCTTTCATTGGGACCTTTCTGTCGCCAGAACTATCACTCTATCAGTATTACCATGGAGGCACTAGAGTTCTTCAAGGAGGACATTTAACATTAGCCAAATTAGCTATTTTTCACAAAGCTCGCCCTTGGAAAGGGCTGAGCCACTTTTATTAAAACTTAAAAAATTGAAGCAGAGAGTGAACAGCCCACATGGGAATGTTAATTCTTATAAACAACTAAGAATAGTGGGCTTCTAAAATATTAGGCAGTCAGGTGTTATTCTTCCTGTAGAGAATACATGATACAGTAGTATAAGTATGCTATCATCATGAGTCTGAGGAGGCAGTTCATGAGTGACAAAAGGAGTTTTGCAGGTCATCCTCAACTTATGCCAACTACAATCCATCATATACTCTGTATATGATACTTACCTTACATGAAAAAAAGTTATTGTAGGAATGCATTAGAGACTTAAAAAACATTTATTGCACATATTTTTCAAACTCTCACTATAACAGCAGGTGTATTAGTTACCATGAGTTCAGTGTTTCTTAGGTCAGAGGAAGACACAAAACCCTCTAAAAGTTGCATGAGACAGCTTGTCATGCATATAAAAGTCAGATCTATTGTTCTGGGCCCCTCCAATGGTAGAGGTGAGCATTGGATCCCACAGAAAGGTGGAAAGCTCTGCAAGGCTACATTTTGGATCATTAATGTGTTATGTTCTTTCCTCTGCTCCAGGACTGAACATAGCTTGAGAGGGAAACACGTAAATATTTTTTTCAAGTTGATTTTATATTACATATTACAATTCAGTGGTGAAAGAGTTGGGTTGCCTGGGGCCTTATATTTGATTGAAGGAAAGGAAACTGAGGATTCCCACTGGGATGTACTTCACTGAATTACTTTTTGGCTATATCTACACTACAAATAGATATATGAATGCAAAACAAACTGCTTGAGCCCCACTAGCTCTTTCCTCACAAATGAAGCACAGCCTCAAATCTACATCACCCCAACCTCGTGCACTAGTGCCCACATCAGACCCCTCTTTCCCCATGTCCTCAGCCCCCATCCCCATTCTCTAAGGTCCCTGCCCCCAAACCCCCACTCCAGCCCTCCTAACCCCCCAACCCCCTACTTCCCCCATCTTCACCCCATCAGCCTCCTCCATCCCTAGCCCCCACTCCAGTCCCCCAACCTCCCACCCAGTCCCCACTCCAGCTGTCCATAGTCCCCTCCACCGCTACCGAGCCCCTACCAACCTCCCCATCTTGATCCCTTGCTCCAGCTGTCCATAACCCTCTCCACCACTTCCCAGCCCCCACCAGGCCCTCCCTAGCACCCCCATCCGGACCCCTTGCTCCAGTTATCCATAGTCCTCTCCACCACTACTCAGCCCCCACCAGCCCCTCCCCAGCCCCCCATTCTGACCCCTTGCTCCAGCTGTCCATAGTCCCCTCCACCACTACCCAGCCCCCACCCAGTCTCCTTGTCCCCATGCCCCCTTCGGACCTTCTCAGGCCTCTAACTCCATCCATCTCTCCCCAGCCCCCCGACCTAGTCCCCACTCCAGCCGTCCATAGTCCTCTCCACCACTACCCAGTCTCCTTGTCCCCATGACCCCTCACCAGGCCTCCAACTCCATCCATCCCTCCCTCCCCAACCCCCCCCACATCCTGACCCCTTGCTCCAGCTATCCATAGTCCCCTCCACCACTACCTAGCCCCCCACCCTGACCCCTTGATCCAGCAACTCACAAGTCCCACTCCCACCTCCGGTCTCCGCATTGCCCCTTACCTTAACCCCTGCCTACAAAGGCCTGGGACCAGCCTGCAGTGGTGGAGCACGGCAGCTGGCAGAGGAGCTGGATCAGGCCATGCTGCCGGTGGCTGCCGCCCTCTGCTCTCACCGCAGCCGCACACAGGCCCCTTGGGCCTGATCCTGCCTCTGCCACGCCACCACCACACGCAGGCAGCGTGGCCGGATCATGCCTGAGGGGCCCCTTCCCCTTCCCTCCCCCTGCAGCCCCTTTCCCGGCTCCACTGCCTGCCACCTCCCCCCAGGCCCTTCCCAACCCCCTTACCTGGCTGGAGGCTCAGAGCTGCAGGGGTCGCTAGCAGAGCCGCTCCTGGGCCAGGCCACTCCTGCCCTGAGCACGCTCTGTCTGAGCATGCTCAGGGCGGGAGATTTGAACCTCCCCAGCCTGGCCGCAGAAGGAGTCTGCGGCTTTGCTGGGGGGGGCCCTGGGCAGAACGCAGCGTTCCACCTGGGTTTTCTATTTTTAGGGGCCCTGGAATGCTGGCCCCTAAAAATTGGGGGCCCCGGAACAGCGTTCCGGTACGTTCCCCCTTACTTTAACATCTGGACTTTATTAAGTCGACTTAACAAAAGTCGACTTAACTTTTCTAGTGTAGACATAGCCCCTTTTTGACCTTAAGTCGACTTAACACTTTAAGTCAACTTAATAAGGTTGACTCAGGTGCTAATCCCCATCCACACTGGCTTAAGTCGACCTAATAAGGTTGACTTAAGCATTAAATTGACCTAAAACAAGGTGTTATTAAGTCGACTTGCCTTTTCCTTAAGTTGACTTAAGGAAATGCTTAAGTTGACTTAAGGGAAGCCCAGTGTGGACGTGGAGTAGTTTAGGTCGACTTAAGCCTCCTTAAGTCGACCTAACTTGTAGGTGTAGATGCACCCAGTATGTTTACCTGCAGTAATTTTCTCCCCCGCACCCCCAGACCACCGGCAGTACCCTCGCAGACTACCAGTGGTCCACAGACCACAGGTTGGGAACCACTGACTTAGACTGCCAGCTCTTTGGGGCAGAGGACATCTTTTTGTTGTGTTTGTACAGCACCTAGCACACTGGGTTCCTTTTCTTGAGTGGGAATCCTAGGTGCCATTGCAATACATTATTAATTATTATTATTATTAATTGTATGATTTGGAAGTATGGATTCAGTCTGAAAAGTGACAGGGGTGGCAGATTAATTATCATGAAAGACCTGATCAAGAAGGAAGTTGATCGATTGAAGAGGGTTCAGGGGAAAACTAGGAGAATGACTGAAGGATTAGAAAACCTGCCTCATAGTGAGAGAGTCATGGAACTCTATTTATTTAGCTTAGCAAAGAGAACATTAAGGGAAGACAGACCATTTTATATGTATCTACATGGGGAACTAATATTTAACAATTTCTTTTCAGTCTGTCAGAGAAAGGTCTAACATGATCTAATGGCTGAAAGTTGAAGCAGGCAAATTTAGTCTGGAAATAAGTTGTATATTTTGAACAGTGAGAGTAACTAATCATTGGAACAATTTACCAAGGGTTGTGGTGGATTTTCCATCCCTGATCATTTTTAAATCAAAATTAGATGTTTTTCTAGGAGATCTGTTCAAGGAGTTATTTCGGGAAAGTTCTCTGGCCTGTGCTATCCAGGAGACCAGAGATGGTCATAGTGGTTCCTTTGGGCTTTGGAGCTTTGATCCCAGGACCCATCCCAGGACCCATCCCAGGAACAACTGAGGAGGATCTCAAGGATCTGTAGACAAAGGCTTTATTTTCTTGTCCTACCCTCCTTCTGCAAATTACTCTATTTCAAGAATCTTGGTCTGTCCTATTGTTTCACTACATTAAAAGAGTGAGAACCTTCGGGTACTCAAAACTCTGTACCACCTGCATTTTGGTTGTCCATTGAACCACAGATGAGAGCTGTCTGTAGCTACCATTAAAAGTCTAGCAATGCTTGTTCTGTTATTCCAGGCCAGTTCTATACCAGAAACTTTTCCCAGTATAGTGATGGGTCTGATTTTTTTTTTTTTAAATGACACTCTGTGGTGGGGTAGACAAACACACTGGGCAACTGAGGGTTAATGATGAGTTAATGGGAGCACTGCCCTGCTGCACCTTTGAGAGATGTCAGAATTGAAGGAAGGAACTTAGTTATAAACGACTTTTTTCCCCCTCAGCTGTGTATAATAATTTCCTGTCTGCTACATACCAGTTGGGTAAAATGACAAGCCACAAACTCTTCGATAACCTTTGGCATTTCAGCACATAGCTATTGGATTGTTGTTGTGTAATATTCCTATTCTTTGGAATAGTATTTGGAGGCAGTACTGAAGGGTCTGAACAGATGTCAGGGCCTTGCAGGTCAGTTCCAGTTGGAGGAGAAACCAATTGCATGGCATCTGGGTCTTTTCATAGTGTGCCTTGTTGATTTATAGTAGGCACCAATCACTGAACAGAGGTGGTCACAAACAGCATGGAGGCAAGTCCCGTCTTCTGAAATTTCACAAATACCAATGCCTGATTTCCTAGAAGTAATCCTGGGCCGTAGAATTGACTATAGTTAGAGAGATCATGACAGAGAACAAACTCCCCTGCTGTTTGCAAAAGGTCACCAAAGAGACATCACAAACTACCAGTAATAGTCTTTCTTCAAAGCCTGTGCACTGCTCTCATGCTAAGTGAAAGAACTTGTGAGACTCTATGCAACAGGGCCTTCTAGGGACTCCTTCCTTAGCAAGATGTTCTCTTCTTGGTACAGGGGTCTTACCCGTACGATTAGTGTTAATAGTTCAGTGCAAAAGCCTTCTGCACAAGAGGAGGTGAATTTCATTTTGATTTACTAACTGCAGACTCAAATACTGCTTATATCTGGCCCTCTATCCATAGAAAGGTCAGGAAGCCAGTGCGACCTCAGGCTCTTCTTGGCAGCCTTCTCCTTTACTGGGAAATGTGGTTATCTGCCACCCCTGCCATTCACTCCCTTCTCACAAGTCAAGGGACAATGTGAAAAAACCTGAAGCAGGACATGAATCTAATGGCTTCTCTCCACAGCCATGGTGGAGCAATCTGAAGTCACCAGTGCATTGCTTGTGGTCAGATCGGAGTGTCCTTGCTACTTGGAGATCATGGGTTCAAAGATATAAGTGTCTAACCCTGTCCATTCTGATGCTGTCCCAAAGTTTCAGACATTGCCGGTGAAGCAGGTTTTATAAACATACACCTAAAATCATAATGTGAGTCTGAGAGTTGCTGGGACAATGGTAGCTAATGGAGTAGGTCTCCCCACTCTGTGTAACAATATGGTAAGGTGACTGAATGTTAACTGGGAATTTGCTAGCATGTGCATTTTTATCCAATGGAATTCTATTCATGTTGTTCCTGAAGCAATAGATTGGGATTATAGAAATAAACAGAGCTACTCTAGTTCAAAACTGGTGTATTGATGATCAAAATCAGGACACTCTCCTTTGCTTTTGAACTGGGAGTTGTTGTTATTGTTTGTATCAGAATAGTATTTTGAGGTCCAAATTGAGCTCAGGAAATCATTGTGCTATGTGCTGTACAAAATCATAGTAAGATTCCCTCACCCTGAGAACTCTTAGTCTAAATAGAGAAGATAAACAAACGGTGGTACTGGCAATTGCAGAGATGAAGTGACTTGCCTGCTTCACACAGCAGTTTAGCGGCAAAGCCACCACTAAGGCCAGGCTCTCCTGCCACCCAATCCAGTGCTCATCTCCTAGCAGATGTTGCCTTCACACAATCCATTCTGCTCTGTATTAATTTAACTGGTATTTAAGAAAGTGCTAGGGTGAAGTGCTTTTTTGTGTGTGTGTGTGTAGCAATGAGAATGAAATCTATTTATATGGGTAACTGCTAATGAATCATTCATTAATTGGTAACGACTTAAAAATCTAAAGGGGGAGAAAATGGAGCAATGGGTAGTTTAGGGTTATTTTTTTTAGTTGATTTTTTTCCCCTCAGAGATGCTTTTGCTGATTAACTTTTCATGCCATAAATTTGTTTGCTTTAATATATCCAGTTAGAAGAGTTTTCTGATACATTATTTAAGGCCTGAAAATAAATATTGGATGCTAAGGATGTGCACGTGAAAGCTCAGAACAGCTAGTCTTTTCACTCAATTATTGATTGTGCTTTTTGCTGAATTGGAGATGCTTCCAGACACATGTGGGAGATTCTTGGATTGTTTACATGCCAGTTCCATTCCCCATAGTCTACAGAACTTCCTGTCCTAATGCAGCGATTTGTATCCGGAAGCACTGAAGATGATACAGTAGTTTAGTTACTATATTGTTTTAATTCACAGAGCGAGCTGTTTTGTAAAATAAGCATAAAAGGCAGAGTGTTGGCTATATACTACAAGAGAGCAAAACAGAGAAGGCATTATACTTAATGCATGTATGTTGTTGTTACAAAAGTTATATCAGTTATTTGTTAAGTAGATCTGTCCCATCCTTTCTACACAGCCTATGTCCAAAGCAATTGGTTCAGTGGTTCATCCTAATTAAATAAAAAAATAATTGACAGTAATCCTACTCTGATGTTCACACAGGAACTAATTTGGAGTTGTTCTCCGGCCTGTGTTATGCAGGGGATTTCATAGGATGACTACAGTGGTCCCTTCTGCCTGGCTTTTGGGAATCTGTGAATGAACAAGTGTACATGGAAGGGTGAAAGTGATTTGGATCCCAGTGTGCTATACGATTTGTTTCTCAGCCAGTGTAAATTATCACAGCTCCATTAGAATCAAGGAGGATGTGCCCTATGGGGAAATGTCAGATAATTCTCTAGGTGCCTACAACACCTCAGGGCAAAGTTCTTCATTTATCACTTTGAATAAATGAATATATAATTCAGTCAGGCTTTGCATGAATGACATTGAAGAGGGCCTATTTTGAAACTTTAGCACCATTGATTTAATACCCTTTAAATACTGCAAGATGAGGAAGCTGAGATATAAAGTAGACAGTGGCTAATGGACACCGAAATCTATTTAAAAACAAATGACATCTGAAAGGGACACCATCCAATAGCACAGGCCCAAAATAGGACCTTACCTTACCACTTTTCTAAGCAGATGGGTGAAGATCTTTTGAATTCTAGACATAAAATCCTGGCCCTGTTGAAGTTAATAGGAAATTTGCCACTGACTTTACAGGAGCCAGGTTTTCACCCTAAGGGACTGATTTGCCACCGTGTTATTCCATCCTTACATCCGTGCACGCTATTGAAGTCACTGGCAATATACCAGAGTGAAACTGATATAATGCAGTAGTGAATCGGTGCTTGAATAGCTATCAAGAAAACAATAACCATAATTGCCTCTTTCAAAGGGGTAGCCATGTTAGTCTATTGCAGAAAAACAGAGTCCTGTGGCACTTTTAAAGACTAACAAATTTATTTATCGCATGAGCTTTCATGGGAGAAAAATGCAGCTTTGTCAGACGCTTTGAAGATGTTGCCTTAGGTTAAACAGGGACTACGGATTTTTTTCTCATTACAACAGGTGATTTGACCTCACCTTCCTCTATGTGCTGTTCCCCGGTGTTTGAATCCTAACATCTATTTTGAATTGCTGTTACAGCCTGACCTGATCCTATGTCATACACTTCCCTGCATTTAATTTCCTCCCATTCTGTAAGTTTCCCATCTTCAAAGCGTCTGACGAAGTGGGATTTTCTCTCATGAAAGCTCATGCGATAAATAAATCTATTAATCTTTAAAAGTGCCACAGGACTCTGTTTGTTTTTCATAATTGCCTCGGTTTATGTGGAACCAAAACATTTGATTTTGTGCTGGTTCTGTTTTGTTTTGTTTTTTTTTCCTGTAGCTGTATTTACCTATATTAATTCTGGATTAATCTTTGTTCTTATTTTCATGGGTCTATGCCAAGAACAACTCTGTTCATTTCAGTGGAATTACATTTGAAGTAGATTAGTATGACAGCCCGGAATTTTGCCTAGTGTTATCAGATGTATGCTGGCATCAGAGAAGGCAAATCTTCTTGAAACAAAGGGGGATCACAGGGTTTGGACAAAATCACAGAGGAGCAAACATTTTATTGTTTAGCTTCCAGGAAGCCATTGTAAAGAATGGATTGTCAAAAATAAATCTATTAAAAAAACCAAAAGCTTTTTACTCTCTCCTTAACTCGTCAATCAGAAAATAAAATATAATTTTGATTTGACACAAGCGTTCATTAAAAAAATATTATTTTTTTCCTGAGCAGCCAACCCCACTGCTTGATTTACTGTGACCTGGAAGCACTGAAAAGTAAACCCACTGACACAGAAAGGCAGCATGTTTTAACATGCAATGTGAGCTTTTCAGGCCCAAGTAAGAAATAGCCAGATGGTTATCTCTAATGGTTTATGGCTCATCCAAGCAGAGCTTTTACAAGGCACCCTTTGTTAAGAACGTCATCAAGAGTGCAGTTTGTGGATGTCTACCACTCTGCTCTGTGGAACGGCACCTGGGATTACTGTGGCAACGCCTGACATTTCACATTGTTTTATAGTGATATACTTTAATTGCAATGCATTGTTCCCTCGTTCGTTTGGCACAGGCACAGACAAAGGGGCTATTGTGTTTTGGTGTCTAGCTACACTAGCTTCCAGTCTGCTTCTTGGCATGGCAGTAGCTCTCTGGAGTAATCACAAAGATTACCCCTTGAGGGCACTGTTACTTAGTGGGTGCGGTGTAGTATATTTCACATGGAACCAACAGCGTGCAAACACTAAATGACCAGTCCTCCCACTGGAATAACGCACTCAGCAGCCATGACTCACCCCTCCACCAGAGCCCGCAGGAATGCGGCAGCAATTTAGCCGTGAGCAGAGCCTGGGTGAAATGCCCCCAGCCTTGGGTATTTCCCCAGCACTGCCAGAGATACAAGTTAGTCTGTGCAATGTACCACCTGGCCAAGAACTTTCCTGCTGCCTTGCTAGGTTCCCAGCCAGCTACTGGGTCACTTTGTGTTCCTGTCCCAGTCTTCCCTGAGCTCTCTGCCAGCCTTGTCTGTGATTTCTATGACCTGCTGTAGCCCTGCCTCTGCCTCCTGACCCCCAGTCCCTCCTACTGACTCCCACCGAGCCTAGATCTTTGGCCTGCATCTGGACTGGGGAAGTGGGATTTTCTCCCGCAAAGCTCATGCAATAAATAAATTTGTTAGTCTTTAAGGCTGCGTCTACACTGGTAAATTAAGTCGACTTAAGCTTGGCTTAAATTGACTTAATGTGCCCTGCGTCTACACTACACTTTGCTTAAGTCGACTTAAGCAGCTTGCTTAAGTCGACTTAAGCAAAATAAAGTCGACAATGAAAATTAATTCGACTTTATTAAACCACCTTTCTACCCGACCTAAGGCTTAATTCGACTTTCTAAAGTCGAATTAAGCCAGTGTAGCCCTGGGGTAGCCCTAAGTCGACTTAGGGCTACCCCAGGACTACACCAATGCCCTCCCTGCCGGGGGGAGGCACAGGGGGAGCCTGGCATGCCCCCCAAAGGGCAGGGCATGTGGGCACAGTGTGACACTGTCTGGATTTAGGGAAGCATTTATGATATTATTTTCTATGGCTATCTCATAAATGCTATAATCCATAGGAACTATGTCATGTTTGGTATCAATAGAAAGGTAGTAATTTGCTGGGAATGATTATATAGTTTATGTCTATGAATTCTATTTTGATTAGAAGTTAAAA
>ML686102.1:228339-240141 GCA_007922175.1 Pelusios castaneus
CACTCTGTAACTTTCCTATCTTCAAAGCGTCTGACGAAGTGGGATTTTCTCCCACGAAAGCTCATGCGATTAATAAATCTGTTAGTCTTTAAAAGTGCCACAAGACTCTGTCTTTCTACAATAGACTAACACGGCTACCCCTTTGGAATTTCTCTCAGCATAAAAACTGATGAGATTGGATACATGACAAAAGATAATGTAAATAAAGAGAATCACCTAACAACAAGGAGAAGGGAACAAAGAATCTCAGAGTCACACCTGGAAAAAGGGAGGGGATGGAAAGTTTAACAACAAGACACTTGGAAGTGTGAAAGAGCTTATTTCTGAGGCCTCTTATACCAGAGTTGACTTTTGCTTAAGGTAATTGGTATTATGATCTGCAGTTGCAAAATGCTTACAGGGGCTAGTCTTTGCATTTGAAACTTTTACTTTAAGCCTGCATAAATAACAAGCATTAGTCCACTGTGGCTTTTTCAACACAGGCCAAAATGGAAGCACATAAAATAACATGATTTCTAGCAGGTAAAAATAAGCTTCTCTCATGATCTCCCAATAGAAATCTCAAATCTTAGGATTTTTTCCCCAGGCCCTGGCATTTGCTCCCCTACCAGCCTGGGAAGTGGGAGAGAGGGGACTCCATTTGAAACCCATCTCCCCTCACTTGGGGAGGGTGAAGATCCCTACGAGGATCAAAACTGAGGATGGGGGAGCTGTACTATGGCTTCAGGAAAGGGAGCAGCTGATGGAGGTTGGGGGATTGAACTGATCCCTGAATTAAAGGGGTTTGGTTTGGGACAGAACTGAGGAGATAGTTAATTACTGGGCAGGAGGTGAGGGGGGCAGAGGTGGGGGGCCAGGTCCTGTAACAGGGGCCAGAATCACCTTCCAGTACCTGTGGGAGAGAGGGCAACCCTAAATTGTTACATACTCACACCCTGGGATGGGCAGGGGGGAACTCAAACACAAGAAAGTAGTTTAAAAACAACTCCATTTCCTCCAGTTACCCTCCACCCCCTGCTTAATTAACAACAAACAAACAAGAAAACCACATTTCAAAGCACAGAATACATTTTAGGCACATCATATGGTCTGCAGAAGTCATAAATAGGGTCATCATTGGCACTCCTGGCTGGGGGACGATCCCCAAGCCACCCACCCCTCAGCTGACCTCACTGTACAGTCTGGTGGGGACCAGTCCCCACCTGACACCCTGGAGAAGGGGGGTGGGGGGACAATCCCAAACCTACAATTTGCTGCTGCTCTGGCTGGTCACCAACCCAAGGGCAGGGGATGATCCCCAGCCTGCTCCCCAGACCCACTGGACTGACCTGGGGATTGATCCCCTGCTCCTAACACCCCCACCTTCAGGTTCCCCCTCCCCACACACACAGTACTTACTGGTATTGTGTAGAAGAAGCTGCTCCTAAATAAAACAGGGTGCAGAGGAGTCAGCTGCAGTGCTGCCTGGCTGAGCTGGTGCAGCAGGGGAGAGAGGATTTAAACTTCCCTCTTCTCTCCCTGCTAGCTAAACTACAGCTGCAGCTAGCTGGTTCCCAGCTTAGGTCCGCCTCCCCTGCAAACAGGCTGTCTGATCGTGTGCCTGCTGGGGAAAATAGATCCGGGGCTCAAGCTAATTTACCTCGGGGCCGATGCCCTGTGAGCCCAACGGCAACGACGCCTCTGGCCTGCCCCGCCCTGCCTGAGGGCCGGGGGCAACTGAATCTATACTTTGCCTGCTCTGCCCTGCCTGAGGGCTGGGACCCACAGACTGTGGGAGAGAAAGGGCACCCACCCCGGCTAATTCCCCGAAACACCCGAAGGGGGCGCCCTCCACGCCCACCCGTGACGCGGAACTCCTACACTGTTCTTTAGTTATATCGGTCTGTATTGGAAAAGGTAAAACTTGCAAGCACCCTGCAAGATGCTGCAGCAAAGCAAATGTTGCAACTTGGTTTCAAAATATTCCAGGAGAGTCGCTGTCTTTGGAGATCTGGGTTCAGGGCTCAGATGCTCTCAGATTATGGGCCTCTAAGGCCAGGCATGATTTTGGAGTATTTTATGTTTCCCTGTAAAGACACCTCTCAAAAGTCTACGTCCTCTGAAACGTTCACAGCTTGTTTTTTTAGCAACCAGATCTTGGTAACCTTTGGCAGTAGAGCTGACAGTTTGTCATTCCAACCAAATCTAGAAGGAGCCATTCCTTTGACGCCTCCTTGTTGCAGTTATTTGTACATAGGGGATTTATCAGGTGCATCGATTCTGCTGGCATGTTAAAAACCAGGCGGCTGATGTAAACTACTAGCATTTGCTAGGAACATTGTGGCAGAGTTTCAGTTGGAGCTGTGGCATCTGCTAATGGAGCTATGACATTTATCCCTGGCCCACTGAGGGTCTGCCTACCAGTGTTCAGAACTTGTTCTCAAATGAGTGCAGCATTGGATTTGGAAACCTTTCTAAAGAACTTTGCACTGAGAAGGACCATGGATTTAGCACTCTGGGACCTCTGCCACCTGGGACAGGACAGGGTCCCGCTCCAGTCTCTTTTCAAGTTACAAATAGCTCAGAAATCTTCTGGTAAGCACCTCCTGAAGTTTATTTCTGAATGTCCTCCCCTCCCTGCCACAGGCTCTGACAGCCTCTTTTCCCTTTGCATTTCCTTCCTGTCTCTTATCCCAGTAGGCAGAAGAGAGATAAGTAGCCTCTTAGCTCTCTGCAGCCCATCCCAATCTATCAATGAAGCTCAGAGCTTCTTACTCAGGTCTGATCTATAGCAACTCATTAGAGTCACCGTGAGCAGACAGCTGGGTCAGTTGCTGTTGCCTAGTCCTGTCACACAGTCAAATTCTCTTACCTTACTTGAAAAACTCAGGCAAGGAAATTAAGCTTGTTGCATCTGGAGCCCTGCTTAGGAGAGAAGCCATGAGAACTGTGCGTCTTCCAACACAAGGAGCTGCTTCTGCAGGCTGCCATTGGAGACTGTTTGGCTGACCTTGACCTCTGAAGTTAGTTATCACTGGTTTATGGGGAGACCCAGGGCCACCATCAGAGAGGACTTCTATATCGCTGGCCTGACAAGGATGCAGATTGAGATGTGGGACAATACTTTCCTATCTCACAGGGGTGATGGGCAGAGAAGTTCATTAACTCATATGACACACATAGTTACTTTAATGAGCATCATAAAAATGCCCATGGGGAGGATACTTCGGTGTTCCGAGCAGGGTATGGTTGGTAAGTGGGACCACACATGGAATGATGTATTTGAGAAGAAACTTTATAGAGCTGCCTCATTTCGTGAGCATTGTCCATTCTGTTCACTAACTGAGGCCTGTGGGAAAGGATCATACATGAGCACATAATAAAAGACAGGCTTATAGTGCACACGTACAAAAGGGGCAGAATTAAGATGGCACCAAACTTAATTCTG
This sequence comes from Pelusios castaneus, assembly GCA_007922175.1. Lineage (NCBI taxonomy): Eukaryota > Metazoa > Chordata > Testudines > Pelomedusidae > Pelusios > Pelusios castaneus. The sequence goes on from ML686102.1 coordinate 231,767, forward strand.
GCCTTTCTTAGCTTTTGAGAGCTTGATATTGCAACCCGAATAGCGTTTTAAACACTATTACTGATGATATAAAGTGCTTTCAGATGACCCATTGGTTCCTCTGTTGTGGTTTACTGTCAGACTGGGATCACCTCAGCCCAACTCTGGAAATGATAAATGTTCTCTAACTACCTTCTTTCTATGGATTCTAAAACTCAGAATTGCAATGTGTGCTGTGGGAGACATTTGGCAGACCTGAGCTCCAGCTGTGTGATAGATCTCCATTCTGTGGTGCTTTTTGTTTACTTTGTGAAGGTAATATGGCCATAAATCATCATCATACATCCTCTAACTGTTCTAGTGACATTACGGATTGGGCCTGTGCTCCGTCAGTGCCTGTTCCAACCTTCATTACTGCATGATATATGTCTGTGATCTCCCACTTATCCTCCTGGATTACTAAACAAATTCCTCACTCCCCATTTTTATACGCATCAAAAGCTTTAGAATTATTTATTTTCCTTATCTTTCAACAACAAGAGGTTTGGGGGGAAGGGATTTTGAGGGACATCTGTGCTTCTGTACAAACTAGGAGGCAGTAAACTGTCATGAAACAGTCAGGGCTGAATTAAAGCTTTGGGGGGCCTGAGGTTATCCACTTTTGTGCCCCCTCCCCTCCCAACCATGGTGGTGCCCAGCCTGGGGATGGGTTGGCGCTTGGGCACATCAACACTGGGGCCTGCCAGACTTGCCAGCCACAGCGTGAGGCAGGCCAGCGCTCGGTGCTGGGGCCCAGCCAACACTGTGAGGGCCCAGAGCCCACAGACCAGCCAGCTGTTAGGGAGGGGTGCCGCTGGAGGGCAGGACCCAGAGACTGACCAGCCACAGGGGTGAGATGGTGCTGAGGCCTGGCAGACACCTTACAGAAGAACTGGTTTAGCAGCTTGAGCTGTGAAGGACCTGCGGAAGGTCTTTTCACCAAGAGAAGGTGAAATTATTTACAAAAGTATAGATTTAGCAAACCTTCATCTCTCTGCTCTTACATGGAACATGGATGTTGCTTACTCGGACCCTCAGGAGATTGGAGGCATTTCACCTGCATTACGAGTGCCAACTACGGGGTATAAGGTGGTTTGACTTCATCAGTAAAAGGGATACATCACTGAGAACTAGCTCTGAGGCGACTGAAGTCATTGTTTGCCACTGCCAGCTGGCCCATTTTGGTCACGTTGCCTTCCTCAGAGAGGAAGCCCCCCAACATTGTACTCTGAAGATCATCCTTGAGAACAGGAAGGGACAGTACTCGGTCTGCAATTAACCTGGCTGCACCAGATCAGTGGTTACCCTGTTGAGCAATTAGAAACCTGGAAAAGATCCATACAGCGTGGTCATGGACACTCTGCTGCAGGTCTCCACTGTCTCAGTGCTGTGGTGTTTTTGGTGGAGGGATGTTAGATAGTACAGAGGGTAAAATTGTAGGGGTCCCTTTCAACACTGGAATCAATTTAGCTGATATGAACCTGGAAGAAAACACTGATTTTAGTGGGATTACTCTGTATTTACACTCATTAAATCTGGGCCTGGGTTCATATCTGTCTGACTGCCAGTCAGAGCTGGTGGCTCCAATACAATCTCTTGTGGACTCTTGTCCTCCTGATAAACCCCACCATGCACATTTTCTTATGGCAAGTTGTATCTGCTCAGAAGAAGACACAGAACTGGGATGGTTTGGAGTGTCACACACCAGGCCCACAGTACAACTGACCAATGGGAACTGGCTAGGCAGGGGAACCAAGAACAGACCTGGAAGAAATAGCCCCTTTCAAGCATTGGCCTCAAGTCCTGAGGGAGCTTGGAAAATATTGGTAATGCGGTTTAGAAGCTCCCAGCTACTGAGCTTATTTTTGCTCCCTCTTGACTCTTTGTAACAGCAGTAGTGCTGCAGCTGCTGCCATTTGAGGGCACTTCAGAAGGATATTTTGGGAAATCAAGCTAAAGCATCATTCAAACCCACTCACTGATTGATGTCCTCTCACATCCAAGAGGACTGCTCCGAAGGAGGATTATTGGGGAAGAGACATCCCAACAGAGCTGGTGAAAATCCCTTTAGGTGTGTCTGTAAACACACTTACTATTCACATGAGACCTGTGGGTGTCAAAAGGCTGGCTGTATCTCCATTCCAGCCCATCCTTTGGCAGAAGGTCGACAAGTTGCACCTAAAGTCAAGGTAACCTTCTTAAATGCCAGTGACTGCTCTTTTGTGCTTTGCTTTGACCTGCAGACGAAGTGTGACATCAAAACATCCATCGCATTACAACCCATGCATAAGCCACTTTATTATTTTGTTTCTTCTCATCTGGTCCAGATGTGATTAGTCTGTTCATTTTTTGCCAATATGTACCCTGAAAAATACAACAATGGGGACACAGTATGTTAGTCATTATTTGGGAAGGCACGGGGTTCCAAAAAACTTTTTGAAATGGAATCCAGGGTGTTGATGCCAGCGGAGGTGCATGTCTGCTGGTGCTATTTAAAGCTTCCTGGTCAAATATAGCAGTTGCCCTGCACTTCCCTCAGATCCCTCCTTCAATGTGTTTCATGCAGTCATCCAAAGACAATCTCCTTATGGTTGTAAGCAAGGTCTAGAGGCTCTGCACTTCTCTAGCTTAGCAAATAAATTCTTGCTTAGAGTTTAAAGAAGGTATTGGCTCCTCCTCCAGTGCATTATGCACCAGAATCTGTTCAGGTAACCAGGAGGCACTTGCCTACATTCAGTCCCTGAGCTGCACCCATTGCAAACTTAGAGCTGGTACCAATGCCAATAACTCTTGCTTCCAACAGGAGAGGTGGAGCTGCCTACTGGAAGATGGAGTCCCACCACTTTCAATCCATATCATGGGAATTTGAGTTTAGTTGTAGTTTTTCTTCTATGGATTGAGGACTGGTGGTGGTGTGTTATGGCCCCATTGCATCATGGGAGATGAAGTCCATCTAGGCCTGCCAACCCATAGAGAAGAATGGAAGCATGAATAAATCCCATGATATACTGCAGCATCAGTTCAGAATGAAGATGTTTTGATTTTTGGCCAAAAACTGACTGGGTTTTTTTTTGTTTTTAAGTGTTCTGTTTTCAATGAAAAATGAAATGACTGTGTAAATTGGCACTTTTCCATGAAAAATGTAATTTAATCAAAAGCGCATTTTTCCTTCAGAAAACCATTTAAACATAGAATTTTCAACCAGCTTCACTTAAAATATTGTTTCTTTCTTTGTAACAAGGTTTGGCATGTACCTTGTATTTAAAACATAAACTTTGCAATGATTTTGTTAGTGTTAAGTAAGGGTAATCTATGAGGATGTCCTTATTCAGGACTCAATTTTCCACTCCCTGACCTTGTTTCTTTTTGTTTAAAGTGGATATAAAATTATTATTGTGGTGGTGGTTGTTGTAATGTGCCAGTGCCCCAGTTGTTGACCAAGACCCCATCATACTAAGTGCTGTACAAACAGAAAAAAAGATGGTCCCTCAAGTGAAATGTGACCTGGGTAGAATTACACCATTTATGCCCAGGCATGAAAGAGTATACAAGAGGCATTGCAGAAGACACTGTGCTGTGAGTGGCACTGGATTCATGGATGACGTGTGAGGAGTGGAGCCAGATGGTAATGTAGGAAGTGACACTCACCACTGATTCAGCAAAAGCCCCAGGGCTCAGAGTGTTTTTAAAAGACAATAATATCCAGGCTTTATTTGAAACAATGACAACAAACAATCGTCACCTTGGGTCACAGAATCCTTCAGCATGGAGTACTGTGGAGTACTCCTTGACTCATAGACCTTAAGGTCAGAAGGGACTGGTATGATCATGTAGTCTGACCTCCTGCAAAATGCAGGCCTCAAGACCTCACCCACCCACTCCAGCAATAGGCCACCAATCTATGACTGAGTTATTGACCTCCTTAAATCATGATTTAAGGACTTTAAGATACAGAGAATTCACCGGTAGGTGAGCCATGCCCTGTGCTACAGGGGAAGGCAACCCCCCCCCCCCCCCCCAGAGTCCAAGTCAATCAGCCCTGGGGGAAAATTCCTTCTTGACCCCAAATATGGCAATCAGTTAAACTCTGAGCACGTGGGCAAGTCGCAACAGCCTGACACCCAAGAAACAATTCTCTGTAATAACTCAGAACCCACCCCACGTACTCTCCCTTCTTAGGCCACTTGCATATCCACCACCAGCAGTCAAAGATCAGTCAATTTCCAAAGTAGACTATCTGATCATGCTGTCCCCTCCATAAATTTATGAAGCTCAGTTTTGAAAGCAGTTATGGTTTTTGCTCCCACAACTCTCCTTGACAAGCACAGTTCTCCAGGATTGGATGCTAACAGCATGGCCAGCCCCAATATTAGGAATGTTTTACTTCTCTGTTAAAATTCAATGTTGGGTATTGGTAATTATGAAAATGGACGCCAAGAGTAGAAGATTGACAGTTAAAGCTGAGGCAACTGGCAGGCTGCCAAGTCTGGCCAGGGGAAAGAGCTTGCCCAGCAACATGCCCTAACAGGGGACGTGTGCACAACAAGAGTGAGCAGTGTGCAAAAGGCTTAGGTGCCGGGTGCAAAAGGGCTCGAGTGGCAGGAAAACAGGGCCATGGGCCATGATTGGCCAGAGAACTTAATAAATCACCCCGGGCCGCAAAGGCTTGGCTGTCCATCTGAGAGGGAACCTGGCGTTGTTTAGTTAGATCACGAACCAAGACTCGGCAGACCAGGCCAAGAAGTGGACGATTCAAGCTTGGAGGACTCTGGACCTGGATCCTGAAGCAGACGGGACTGACTGGTGTTGACACGAAACGGACTTAAACTCAACCCTCGGACATTCCTCCTCTATCTCGGACGATCGGTGCCCCAGCTCCCTGGAGGGAGAAGAAAAACTGTAAATTCTGAGGGCCCTTTGGTGGGAGGGAGGTTCTGGCTATTTCTTGGGCTTTTTGGTTATATTTACTCTGGTTCTATTGTGTGCGATATATTTTGTGTTTACAGCAATAAATTTATCATCTTGGTTTTGCTAATAGTTGGTGCAGTCTTAATCATTTCCTCAGAGGGTACTGTCCGGGCTGACAGATGCCTTATTTCAGGTTCAAATCAGTTGATTTTGGGTGGCGTTAGGAACCAGGCACTATTTGTTCGAGCTACCTAGTTTTCTGGTAACACCAAGAGTTCAAAGCGCATGAGTCAGGTTCCAAAAACCTGGCGATTTTACTGATAATAAATATGGGATCTTTCTGTTTGCTTTCCTGTTTTTGAGGTCACATTTTCCAGCTTTTCTCCAAAACCAGATGGTCTAGAAACTTACTTTTTAAATGAAAGGCGAGATGCTCCTCTCTGATCACTTGTCTCCAAGAGCTGGGGCTTTAAGTAAAATGCCAAAACACATGAGATAAAATCACGAGAGTTGGCAGTGCTGGAATTAATTTGCTCCACACTGAGACCTTTATTGAAATGCTGGCAACAATGCTCTTGTACATTTAACCCCAATCTGACATTATATGTAGCAGCATCGGCAATAGCTGCACAGCCCTCACAATGACACCATAGGATACTGCTTCTGTACCATCTTTTAAACTTGGAACTGCCTTCCTTCCATCTCACTAGTACTCAATAACTTTCCTCTCTGTTGACATCCCACCTGGAAAGATGCCAAGTCTAAACATTTAATTTTATTTAGTCCCTAACCCACCTTGAGACTGGACTCTCAAAGCCAAGCATGTGTACGAACCTGCCTGAATTATCCTGTTAGCTCTAAGGGCCCTGTGCTTCTCTCTGTTTGCTTAGCACTGTTCATGTTGCAGTCCTGCAGTTAACAACAGCCTGGGGTTTTGCTTTCATGACAGTACAATGTTCAATTGCTTGTCAATCCCATTTTGAGCCAGTGGTTTGGTGCACCTCTCAACTTCCATCCAGATCAGCAGCATGGCCTGGAGGGATGAAGGCCTGTTTTGACTTTAAAATGTCAATGCCTCTGTCTGACCCAAAATCCATACATGTATCAGCCAAGAAGAAGAGCCCTGAGAAGCTGCCATGGAAGTGAATCCAAGATCCAGGGGGAAAAGCTAATAATCAGCACCAGATTGATATTAACAGAGTGCATGGGCCTCTGATTAGTGTGCTGATGTGGACGGTCATTAAAGAGCCTGAGGATGAAGTCCTGAGTGGATGACTTCAAGGCCAGGGCTTCATCCTGAGGTACAGGACTGGGAGCAGAAGAGACAAGTCACATCCGGTGCACAGTATCCCAGAACTAGGGAGCAAATCCCAGACAAGCCAGTGGGCCCTGGGTGCAGGTATACAGAGGACGCAGAGACTTTCGTGTAATGGGTAAGGTCATCCAAGTCCATCTGCTGCATCAAGTCAGTAGGGGCTATTCTGGTGTCAGGCCTGCAGAACAAACAGTGTTCCTCTGAAAAAAAAAAAGAGTCTGAGCATAAAGCCAGCTGGGATCAATGGCCAGGCCCATAAAAGTGGTGTCCATTCCAGTGCTTCACCACACTTCTAGTGAGAAAGTCTTTCAGCACCCCAGTCCCCTTGGTGCTGGGGTCGTGGATTTGGCAGGGGACATAGGGGCTGGAGCCTGGGGTCCCCTTTCAGGCCAGGTCCCAGGGCTTAAGCCCCAATAGCCCCTTTGCTAAAACATCCCTGGTTAAACCTCATGAGATTTCTTTTGGCCCAATGCTCCAATTTGTCTAGATCTCCCTGAATCCTATCCCTACCCTCCAGCACATCTACCATTCCCCCCAGCTTGGTGTCATCCGCAAACTTCCTGAAATTGTCATCTAACCCATCATCCAGATCATTAATGAAGATGTTGAACAAAACTGGCCCCCGGACCGACCCCTGGGGCACTCCTCTTGTTACTGATTGCCAACTAGACATTGAGCCATTGATCCCTATCCGTTAAGCCTGATGATCTAGCCAGTTTTCTATACACCTTATGGTCCATTCATCCAACCCATACTTCCTTAACTTGCTGACAAGAATGCTGTGGTAAACTGTATCAAAAGCTTTGCTAAAGTCGAGGTATACCACGTCGATGGCTATTTCTGCATCCACAAAGCCAGTCATCTCATCATAGAAGGCAATCAGGTTGGTCAGGCAGGATTTGCCCTTGGTGAATCCATGCTGACTGTTCCTGACCACCCTGTTTTCCTCCAAGTGTTTCAAGATGGATTCTTTGAGGACCTGCTCCATGATTTTTCCAGGGATTGAGACTGATTGATCTGTAGTTCCCCTGATCTTCCTTTTTCCCTTTCTTAAAGATAGGTATTATATTTGCCTTTTTCCAATGATCCAGGACCTCCCCCAATCGCCACGAGTTTTCAAAGATAATGGCCTGTGGCTCTGCAATCAGATTGACCAACTGATGATTCTTTGCTGGCTCTGTCCCCTGAGACACTGCCTGGGGAGATCAGGTAGCCCCATGTAATTCAAGGGCTGGTGAAGGAGGACCAGATTTGAACCTGGGTTTTAAATACAATACTGCAGATGCTCATTAGCAACAACTGATTGGCGGCCTTTTACCATGTTGCACCATCCTAAATGGATATTGCTGTTATGGGGAGCATATGCCCAAAGCCGTACGAAAAGTTAAGAGAGTTTTAGAAGAGGTGGAGGAGGGAGTAGCAGTGTGGGTTTGTGCCTCAAGTTTATGCGGAATGGGGCAGGGGAACTTTGGGTTTGGTAGGGGAGCCCCCGGGGTCAAAACAACTGAGCAAGCCCAGCTGCCGGGAACAGACTGAAGATGCTCCGCTTGGCAACTCCATGCTCCATCCTGCCAAGGGATGGCTGGGGAGGGCACCACCATACACAGCCTGCAATGGGGGAGTGGGGGTGGCTGCTGGCACGGACAGTGGAGACTGGAGGAGGGAAGGGCAATCCCCTAGAGAGGGAGGTCCCCTGACCTCCTACTGCAAAACTGCCCAGCCACACCTTGTGGCCAGCAACCAGGGACAGCTCAGTGCATATGGTGGGGCGATATTCCCCCCTGCAAAATAGCCACTCTGCCCCTGTTGCCGGCAAGCTGGAAACTGAAGAAGGGAAGAGGAAACCTTCTTCTTCTTCGAGCGCTGCTCAGGTCCATTCCTATGTAGGTGTATGCTCGCCTGCATGCATGGTACCTGGAAACTTTTTCCCCTTAGCGGTAGCCATAGATCTGGCCTTGGGGCCCCCTGGAGTCCCAGGCCTATGCTGCGGTATATCAGGCGCTGCCAGGTCTCTGCCTGCTCAGTTCCTTCTTTCCACCAATGATGGTACTGGAACTGTGGCTCCGCTTAGGAGCAACGCCTGTTATCCGTTAGTAGCTAGTTCCCTTAGCCAACTTAGTGTTAATTGTAATTT
>ML686102.1:240151-326618 GCA_007922175.1 Pelusios castaneus
CTGACAGTCCACAAGGACCAACTATTTTTTCTGCATTGACTTCAAAAAAGGATCAACACAGGGGTTTTAATGCGATGTCCAGCTTCCACTCTGGGATGCCCTCTGCCAGAACTCCTGAAGGTTGGAGAGAGCTCTAATTTGGGACTTTTGGACCAATTTCTGCCCTCCTCCCTCAAGCTGTGCAGTACCTTACTCCGAGAGCAGCTCCATTCATGTCAATATCTCAGCTACTAAGGCCCAGCTCAGCAGGAGGGAGATGGACAGAATCTGCTCTTTACCTGGTGAGTCTCACCAAGGTAAGATGCACCAAGATGCCTCCAGGGATGTGAAGGCCTTTAATCACCAAGTCTCATTAGGGGTTGCTAATTCTGGGCCTTAGGGATTGGTGTTCAATTTGAGGCTGTTTGTAACTGCTGTTCAGAGGTGTTGAGACTGTATTTGGTGTATTTCTGCTGGAAAGAATGGTGGGGTCTCATGGTGCATACAAAGTTAAGGTGTGCTCTGGGGTCCTTGCTGGAGCTAGAGGGACCACAGCATAAAGTTAGGGTCTGATCAAATATCCACCCATGTCAGTAAGCTTTTTCCACTCACCTCAATAGCTTAGAATCAACTCTGAGTGAATTCTATTGGTCCTCAGACCTCACCTATCCCGGCGTCTTGGCACATTGCTGTTTCAGTGATGTCACCACAGCCAGGAAGCCATAAACAATGCTAATTATCTCAGTTTCTCTCCCATTTGACAAGGATGGCATTTCCTCTCCGACAGAGCCGCTCTTTCATACTGGAGAAACAACCTTTCTGAGTTATGTCTGACATCTCCGATGCTACATCTGGTTCTCGGCTTGTCTTTGCAATTCTGATTTCCTTCCTCTTGGCAGCATCTTCCATCTTCTGTTGACAGTGGTTATTCATTTATTTTTTCAGTTTCTAGTCTCTATTTTACTTTTTTTTCCTGAGTGCCCCCACTGTCTTTTTGTAATATATTCTCCACTGGGGCACACATTTTTCCTATACATTTGTCATCTTAGTATTATATATTTCAGTGACAGATACTTTACATCAGAAGGAAGGCTTTCATGATTTTGGACATTCTGTTTCTTTCAGCTTTTCTGTCAAACAGAGGTAGCCAATTTGGAACAGTTAATTATAGCCTAGGTAGCTCTATTTGGTTTTCAGCCTCATTCAAACATGGTTACATTTTCCATGCAATCAGAATGGCTCTGTAAATTCTAATTTGCTTAGACTGCTTTTAGTCATTAGCTCTGTAAGGCAGCAAAATCACCTTGGCATTATACAAAAAGTGTCTAGTATGTAATATTTAATTTGCCTTTGTGGTTTTAATTATGGGAGAGATTTTTCTCTCTGCTGCCTGCTCAAATGCTTCTAGGATATGATCCAGCAAAGTACTGACCACCCCAGCTCATAGGTTAAGTACACGAGTAGACCCACTGACTTAACTTGCTTAAAGTTAACCATGGGCTTCGATGCTTTGCTGGATCATGGCCAGAGGATTTTGCTTTTGCTCCCCAGCTAGTTTATTTCAGAAAAGTAGCAAGGAACTCTGGGTACTTTGAAGGCAATCTACAAGGTTAAAAGAAGGGACTTGGGTTTGTTCATCTGAGAAGAAAAAAGACACAATTTTACACACACACACACACACACACACACACACACACACACACACACACACACACACACACACACTGTTCTGCTCTTTTTTATTGCATTGGACATTCATGTCTTTCTAACCCTATTTTTCCTGGAAGACTCTATGGATGAATAGAGAATTAGTAGGCTTATGACATCACAAATAGCATATTAATTATTATTATTATTATGTGTATTTATCATGATGCCTATGAGCCAAACTGTGGACCCAGACTCCGGTGTACTGTACTAACACAGAGACCTCAGGGCACTTACAATATAAGTATGACAACAGAGTCCTGTGGCACTTTTAAAGACTAACAGATTTATTAATTGCATGAGCTTTCGTGGGAGAAAATCCCACTTCGTCAGACGCTTTGAAGATAGGAAAGTTACAGAGTGGGAGGAAATTAAATGCAGGGGAGTGTATGCCATAGCATCAAGTCAGGCTGTAACAGCAAATCAAAATAGAATATAAGTATGGTAAGAGACAGATACAGACTGATGGGGCTTTACAAGGAAACAATGGGGTAACATTGGTCAGCAGGTCAGGATTCACGAAGTGATCTAAGTATTCGTCATAGAAGTGAAAACTGATTACTTTAAACTTAAGGGAAAGTGATTTTGCACTAAATATTTGAAACTGGATGGTCTGACTCTAATTTGTACTAAGGCCTCTCCACATCGCTGCCAACCCTGAGCATTCAAAAATCATGAGTCGTGCCTCAGAAAGTCTTGGGACTGGCTTCAAAAATCACGAGACCTAAAAACCGACCCAAACCACGCATCTTTGTTGGAATCACTTTGGGAAGTGATTGCAGAGCCGCTGGCCATTATCTTTGAGAACTCGTGGCGAACGGGGGTGGTCCCGGAGGATTGGAAAAAGGCAAATATAGTACCTATCTTTAAGAAAGGGAAAAAGGAGGATCCGGGGAACTACAGACCGGTCAGCCTCACCTCAATCCCTGGGAAAATCATGGAGCAGGTCCTCAAGGAATCCATCCTGAAACACTTGGAGGACAATAGAGTGATCAGGAACAGTCAACATGGATTCACCAAGGGCAAATCGTGCCTGACCAACCTGATTTCCTTCTATGATGAGATGACTGGATTTGTGGATGCGGGAAGAGCCGTTGACGTGATATACCTTGACTTTAGCAAGGCTTTTGATACAGTTTCCCACAGCATTCTCGTTGGCAAGTTAAGGAAGTATGGGTTGGATGAGTGGACCGTAAGGTGGATCGAAAACTGGTTAGATCAACGGGCTCAGCGGGTAGGAATCAATGGCTCGATGTCTGGTTGGCAACCGGTAACGAGTGGAGTGCCCCAGGGATCGGTCCTGGGGCCGGTTCTATTCAACATCTTCATTAATGATCTTGATGATGGAATAGACTGCGTGCTTAGTAAGTTTGCGGATGACACCAAGTTGGGGGGAATGGTAGATACTCTGGAGGGCAGGGACAGGATCCAGAGAGACTTGGACAAATTGGAACAGTGGGCCGAAAGAAACCTCATGAGGTTCAACAAAGACAAGTGCAAAGTCCTGCACTTAGGACGGAAAAATCCCATGCACTGCTACAGGCTGGAGACCGATCAGCTAAGTAGCAGCGCTGTAGAAAAGGACCTGGGAGTTATGGTGGACGGGAAGATGAATATGAGCCAACAGTGTGCCCTTGTTGCCAAAAAGGCCAATGGCATATTAGGCTGCATCAGTAGGAGTATTGCCAGCAGATCGAGGGATGTGATAATTCCCCTCTATTCGACACTGGTCAGGCCGCATCTGGAGTACTGTGTCCAGTTTTGGGCTCCCCACTACAGAAAGGATGTGGACAAATTAGAAAGAGTCCAGCGGAGGGCAACAAAAATGATTAGGGGGCTGGGGCACATGACTTATGAGGAGAGACTGAAGGAACTAGGCTTATTTAGTCTACAGAAGAGAAGACTGAGGGGAGATTTGATAGCAACCTTCAACTACTTGAAGGGTTGCTCCAAAGAGGAGGGAGCTAGGCTGTTCTCGAGGGTAACAGAGGACAGAACAAGGAGCAATGGTTTCAAATTACAGCTGGGGAGGTCAAGGTTGGATATTAGGAAAAACTTTCTCACTAGGAGGGTGGTGAAGCATTGGAATGGGCTATCTAGGGAGGTGGTAGAATCTTCATCTTTGGAGATTTTTAAGGCTCGGTTAGACAAAACTCTGGCTGGGATAATTTAGGGGGAGTGGTCCTGCTTTTTAGCAGGGGGTTGGACTAGATGACCTCGTGAGGTCCCTTCCAACCCTATGATTCTATGATTCTATGATTCTATCTGGGTCTTTTTATTTTGTGCCTGCAGGTGTTGGCACACCCAGGTTCACATTTTTAAACTTTTCTCTGTGGCTATGAAAGCAAGAATCTGACTTTTATTTCTGAATGAAATCTGCAATTCTCTCATAATCATGTAACTCCAGGACTTGGGATGTTATGGAAAACATCAAGATGCCTGTGCAGCTACTGACCATATAAAGAGGCCTTAAAGTGGGAATAGCTTATATGGACACACTTTTTCTGGTTTCATGACCCTGCCAGTGCAGCAAAAAGAGGCTTTAGTGTGAAGGAGACTCGGCCCCTTTATTTGTTTTTAATGCAAATGCCTTGAAAAAACAGTTGGAAGAAATGCTGTTTTGTGTCTCATGTGCTCCATCACAGCCACATCCCTCTGATTTCCTAGTGGACTCTTTTAAAGATCATGTCAGGTGTTACTCTTTGCCTCTCCAATCAACCTGATCACAGCTTTCGGTTTCTAAGCCCCTGCGGGATCCCTTTTGAATATACTGACCTGGCTAAATTTGACTTCAAACCTCACAGCTGTCAAAGAACTGGAGTAGATCAGGAAGGCTGCTGCCACTCTCATGTTTTTACCATGATTCTTGTAATATTGGGGTTTTCCTTAGAGCCCTGGCTGCTGGAATGAAGTGATTTTGTGACAAGTTCCAGAGGGGTAGCATTGTTAGTCTGTTTCAGCAAAAGCAAAATGAAGGAGTTCTGTTCCAGAGATGTTTTGTTAGTCTTTAAAAGTGCCACAGAGCTCCTTCTTTGCTTTGGTGATTATGTGAGAATCCCAGCTTCCAATTTTTTTTAAAAATGCGCCTTTCTACTTTCTAGCCCCCAGGGTTGCAGAGGAATGCCTGAAATGTGACACGAATGCAACCCTAACAGCTCAGAAAACAGAAGGCAAATAAACAGACACCTAGATTTATTATTTTTAGATATTTCATCATCTTTGAGTCTGTCTTGTGATTTTTCGCATTATTGACTACTTGGGGTTGGCAGCATGATAAGATGGTGGATCTGGGCATCAGGGTCAGTCCAGAAGCTACCTTCAATTTAACCTTGCTAGCAGAGAGTAAGTTTTCAGCAATCAAAAAGCTTCTGCAACCCTAACTGAGATAGTGGAAAGACAACAGAGTCTTGCGGCACTTTTAAAGACTAACAGATTTATTAATCGCATGAGCTTTCGTGGGAGAAAATCCCACTTCGTCAGACTTACTTCAGAATCAACAGATAGCAGTGGGAGCAGGAGCATCAATCAGCTATAGCAGGTACCCGTCCAGATGGAAGGAGAAAGGTACAGATGTTGAAAAGAGATGCCTCCAACTCACTATGCAACGCCTGACTCTCTCTGGAGTGGAAAATCCCTATCTGATCAGCAAGCTCTGAAGAGATCCCAAGACCAGTGGGTTGAAAGGAGAAGGAGAATAAATGAAAAAATAGAGCCAATCCCCCTGATACTAAATGCAGATGCAAGATAATGCCCAAAGTGCAGTTAGATGCCTCTATAACTTAATGGAGAATCAATCTCCTTGAGAGGCAGTACTGTCTAGTGGACAGGGCAGTAAATTAGCAGTTAGAAGACCGGATTATATACCTGTGGCTCTGTCATTGACCTATTCTGTGACTTTGGCAGGACATTTCCCCTCACTGTTTCCTCTCCCATGCTTTGGCTGCCTTGTCTATTTAAAGTGTAAACTCTTGGCTATTTTGTGTTTGCACAGTGCCTACCATGCGCGAACCTTGAGCTCACTGGGATCTCTCAGTGTTACAGCAGCACAAATAATGACTAATAAAAATACGGTCCTTATAGTCACAATGATTAAACCTTACATCTGATCAAGATCGCTAGTTTGCAGTAAACTCAGCTTTCAGCTCTCACTCAAGACTGCATCTTACCTCACTTATGAGTGAGCGACACACCCACACTCAGATATTTGAATGTTCTGATTTAGCTTTTGATCCAGCCCATTGGATACCAAACACATTAATCTCTCTCTTGGAGAGCTCTGTCTACTGGAAACATACAAGCAGAGCCCTTTACATACTGTTGGTGTAAGGGGACTGATAGCCTCTTATTGAAACTGAGTGGGCCTTTTTGATTGGCCATTCCATGGGGAAGCAGGACTCTGAAACAGACAGCCCCCAGAGATAGCGGGGAGAGGCTGGTGTTCCAGGACTGCCTGATTGACAGGGTGGACAGGCCAATGAGGGAGCCAGGAGAATACAAGCCCAGAAAGTTCCCCACAATAGCGGGTCCATTCCCTGCTTACACTGGGGAAAGCCCAAAGGGGTCTAAGAATGGTTTGGAGGCACACCTCATGGCTGGTCACAGCCTCTGGGGGATCTTCAATCTCAAAGCCAGATCCTCCTACCAAAGAATTGGAAGGTGTTTTCCTCCAACTGACTCACAATTTTTAATGCTAGTATTATGTTTTTATTTTTCTTGTTCCGTGTAATAACGTGTCCTTGCGGGGGGTCAAACTACAGGATCAAATGGTCTCTTGAGCCTTAAAAATCCAAGAACAGGGATAGCTTTTCCAGGCAAATGAAAGATAATGGGTCAAATGCTGCCCTTAGTTCTGCTGGGTTTAAAATCAGAATAATTCCAGGGTTGTGAGTTTATATTGTTTCCAAGCACCCATCATGACACTGTCCCAGAGCTGCGGAAATACAGTATTAGCCAGGTGCATCCACAACTGCTTTGCAACACAAAAGGAAACCACTTGCTTGTATATATCGTGGCTTTTAAACACTATGGCTCACAGAAAACAACTCACCAAACTCAAATACTGCCCTTGCTAGTTATTAACCCACTTGGATTAGCTGTCCTGTGGGCTACCATCTCTGAGAGCTATCACTATCTATGCATTGGCATGATCTCTTTTCTGTGATAGCTGCTCCACATTTTAAATAAGGTCTTTGTGGTCTGTGGCTGACGGCACCGATTTAAATACAAGCATTCTGGAGATTCCTGCTCCTGGACATGGTTCCTGATAAATCCATGGGTATGCTGTGCTTCTCTAGGTAACTGCAGCCTGTATTTGGGAGGGGAAGTAGGCAGGGAAAAGGTAGCAATAGAATGTAACCAAATAAGGGGCTAGGATAAAACCTAGAGGCCCCAGTGAGATCAGGCCTTCATTGTGTTAGTTAGGCACTACACTAATGTAACAGTGTGCATTATGGGTCCCTGATCCACAGAGAATGGTGAGTCTTCTCCAGCATAGAGACTCATGCTTCTAGGTCTCATGGTCTCTGGGACCAGCTACAGCGCAGGTCATTCCTCCAAGAAGCATTCATATATTGCCACACACTTCTGCCCGGGATCCACACTCACAATTTACTGCATTAATAAAGCTGAGCAACTTACGGCAGTAGTGCTGTTATCAGCCAAGGGATGGGCCCCCAGAAATTTTAACATGTGAGGTAGCAGCATGCCAGCATGAAGATGGGCATTACAGTAACTTGACTGTCATTCTTCTGTAACACCCCAGTTACCATCTTTTTAATTTAGTGGCCAAAGGAACGGGGCCTGGCTCCAGAGGCTCTTGCGCATGCTTCTGGCATTTCCATGAAGTAGCTTTCATCAAGGCAGCCCCTGCAACGTAAGTATTTGGAAGGGCCATTTGCTGATGAAATATTTGTTACTAATAAAATGTTGGGCAACTTAAACATCTGCAGCAGCACTGCCAGAGCTGAACGGTGTTTTCAGGACAGTACCAGGGGGCGATGGGCACTGGATCCTTACCATCCAGTCTGAGAGAGAAGCCAGGCCATCACTCTGAGAAGTATGCACAGTGGTTTAACTAGAGGTGTGATTCTAAATTAGATGGGGTTGGGAAACCAGATTATGTTTTCTCCACTGAAAATGATCAAGGAACACAACATTTTTGTTTCCTTTGAAATTTTTTGGGGGGTTCAGTGTAGATGTACAGGTGCAGGCTACATGGATGGAACCAGTTTTTTTTTAATCAATGTGTGTCCATAAAGGGATGTGAACTTGTTTAACTACATAGGTTTTTAGACCCATTGAAGTTCAACCAGTGCAACGGCTATGTGTAGACAAGCCCCTGCTGCCCTCTTGCCTTGGGTGGGGGAAGGAATCCACACCTTTCCCCTGGTACAGCTCACTGCCTTGCCTGTGCTGGCTGGCACACGGGTGTGGGCAGAAAGGCCTTCGCACCGGCTGCTCCTCGCAGGGACGCACCGTCCCTGTCTGGCAGATGAGCTGGTCAAATACGATCCATCCATTTAATTAATTAACTAAGGAAAGGCTTTTCTAAGAAAGGAGCATGTTACTGAAAAGGGTTTGAA
The DNA here is from genome assembly GCA_007922175.1 of Pelusios castaneus. Taxonomy (NCBI): domain Eukaryota; kingdom Metazoa; phylum Chordata; order Testudines; family Pelomedusidae; genus Pelusios; species Pelusios castaneus. The sequence goes on from ML686102.1 coordinate 248,419, forward strand.
GAGCTTTTTCTTTTGACAAACTTTTTTTGCTCCCTCTCCCTCTTTCTTTGCTTTTCCCCTGGAAAAGATGGGGGAAAGTCCTGTGTCCACGGTTCCCTGGCCTTCCCTTGCAGTGGGACACGCACGTGTGTCCTGCTGTGTCCCCCCTTTACCGGCTCACTCCTCCAGCCCGATCCCTCCTCCAGCCGGAACACCCAGCTTGGGGGGGGTGCCCCCCCCGCGCACGTGGGCGCCGTGCAGCCAGCTCCGCCCCCGCCAGCTCCGGGACCCGCTGCGAGTGGCCGCGGCCGGCGCCGCCCCCTGCCTGCCCCGCCCGGACCGTGACATCAGCGGAGGGAGCCCGGCGGCGGCGGGGCGGCCGGATCGGGGTTGGCAGTGTTGGGGCGGGGTCTTTGCTCCCCCGCGCTGGGTACCGAGGCCATCGCAGGGAGACCGTAGGTAAGGCGGGGGTTCCGGGCTGGTGTAAACGGGGAGGGAGCGGTCGGGCGGTGAATGGGGAGTAGCGCGGGCTGGTGTAAACCGGGAGACGAGCGCTCTAGAATCAGGGCTGAAAGTTCGGAGTCGGGGCTGGTGTAAACGGGAGCAGGTTAATCCGGAGCCAGAGCAACTGTTGGGCTGTAGAGACTGGGGTTGGTGTAAATGAGGAGTAGACTGATTCGGAGCCAAAACAGCTGCTGGGCTGTAAGTGGGGAGAAATCTCTCCTGAAGAGCTTGGGCTGGGAGAAACCAGAGCAGTCTGTGTCCTGCTGTGGCGTGAATGAGGACTAAAGTCCCTGGAGTGGAGGCTGGTGTAAACGGAAGAAGGTGATACGATTCGGTGCAACGAGCAGGGCTCTTCGAGATTCTGTTGCTGGCTTCCCTTGGCTTTGGTTCGGTTTTTCCAGGGTCAGACTCCGTTGTTTCATTCCCTCTCCCTCCCACTGTCATATGGAGCTGGTCTCGGTGCTTTAGCAAACCCAAAGGAAGGGGCGTGGGCTGGATTTGCTGGCTGCCCAGGGGCCCTTATGGGAGCAGTGCTTCCCCCACGATCAATGCCCCCCTTCTCTGCCCCCATCTAGCCGCTTGCCCATGTTTTATTTCCCCATCATTTGTGACTCCAGCAGCGGAGGATCACATCCTTGTTTCCCAAAGCGCTCCAGCTGCCCCCAGCTCCAGCCCCTGAGCTCAGTGAAATGAAATGATCGCCTTGGAAGGGGAATTTGGGAGGTAATTCGCTCTGTGGTATGTCTGCTGCGGTTTCTATTGCCCTTATGGGGAGAGGCGGGAGCAGCTGCATGGAAAGCCCTGCCTGTGCTCTGGACTCAACACCAGAAATCGTCACTCTGGATGGCTTCTCCAGGGTTCTCTCTGCTTGAAAACCTGCATGTGGCAGTGTTGCTAAAAAGTAATGCGGCATGTTCAACTTTTATCGCCCATTCAGCCTGGATTTGCTACAGTGTTGTGGTGTTCCTAGTTATGCTCGCCTTCAAAATTAAACAGAGTTACATTTATGGGGCTCTGCCTCCAACTTTAAAGGGAAAAAGGAAGAGGATTAAATCGGTTTGGCCAATAATATTTTGAGTGCAGTGAACCAAAATAACAGATGTAGAGCAAGGGAGTGGAGGAACTGCTCATTGACTAGTTTCACTCTAATCAAATCCGTTTGCACCAGCTGAGGAGCCACCCAAGGGTTTCTAAAACATAGTCTGCTGCTTCATAACAGGTGATATGTGTGTTCAGAGGTTTGCTTTGTTTTGTTATCCATATAATGAAGAGAGCTCTTGGATTTTCAGAAGATGTTGTGAGAAAGAGACAAAGCCAATTTTGTCCCCCCTACCAGCTCTTTTACACATTGGTGGCATGACAAAAATATATTCAGTAATTTTTCCTTATCTCTTGTCAAATTAAATAGCCATGTATGGAAGCAAAAGCTGTATTGTGCTACTGTGGAGACTCTTCATATTGGCTTTGGAAATAGCAGGTCTTACATTTCCTCCAACGCATTCATTTATTTAAAGGCAATTAAAAATGTTAGTTTTCAGATAGGGAAAATGGCTTTCTCATACTTATGGAATAAAGTTCCTGTAGTACTGGAATCTTAAACCATCTTAATTGCTAGCCAGCATCTTACAGATGCTGTGTGTGTCTCATCTGCCTTGTCAGTATACATTATGGCAGGAGTTGTTGAATATCTTAATTCTCTCCTATACGGTAGAAATTTGGCCCATGAAGCACTGTCTGCTTGTTCTGTAAGAGCCTTGTGGGGTCCTTTACGAAAGGCTCTTGCTTTGATACACTCTGTTTCCTTCAACAAACTAAGCTGCGTTTTTAATAGGTTATCGCAATAAATGTGTTGTCAAATGATTATAGTTCTGTGTGGTGGGTCCTTTAGATATCCCATTGCATTCTTCTCCTGTGGTTAACCCTTTGTGGCTAAGTGGTACTTTACAAGTGCTTATGAACAAGAACACTAACTCTAAAGAGAGAAGTGGAAGTGCTGCCCAGTGGATGGAGTACTTGATTGACAGCCAGGAGAACTAGGTTTTCTATTCCCAGCCCTGCCACTGGCCTTCTGGGTGACCATGGGCAAGTCAATTCACCTCTGTGACTCACTCCCCTGCTGTGATGTCTGCTTAAACTGAAAGGTGGGATTCTCTGTTACGGTTTGTATCTAGCACAGTGTGGCTTCAGTCTCAGTTGGGGTTTCTGGGTGCTGCTGTTACAGTAACTTTTACAGCAACAAAAAGTTGTCATTCAGTGAAGACCCTAGGAAGAGTCAGGTGCTTTTTTCACTTTGCATTTCTGAACAGACAAAGCAAGTTCCAAGTGTGTTGCTCCCCAATATTGTCCATCCTGTTCAGAAACCCCAATCACTTGTCGAGATACAATTTTCTATGATCACTCCTTTGGCTAACTGGGCATGCTTTTCCACAGGCCTGTGCAGCTGCAAAGGCTGTTGCCAGGTGCCTAATCATATTCTATTGGTGACTAAGAATTGGATTTAGCTATCTTTTGGTATCATGCTACAGGAAACACGGTAAACGCTGACTAGGAAAGGCCCTTCACTAACAAAAGAGAGTTCTTTCTGAAACACAGTGTGCATTTGGAAACCAGTGCCAATTCTTTTTGATGTCTCTGACCCAAGTTATGTATTGCATCTGAAAAATTCAGGCCTAAGATTGAGAGGGCGGATCTGGTTTCTTCCTTATCTCTCCGCAATGGCTATTGTGACATCCCCTGTATCTCTGGTTTCTAGACTGTTGTGCTGAATGTGCATGAGAGGCTGTTTTTCCATGACTCCTGCTTGATCAGACAGTCACATTCTGCAGAACCTGCACGTACCCTTTGGAAATGGCACCTCATCTGTCGTTTGATTTGTTGGCAAGATATTTAATCACAGGAGTGGCATATGCCCTTCAGATGTTTCTGCTGGTGTTGGAGGTGAATAAATAATAGATCCTAAATACGGAGTCGGATGGTGCTGGTGCAGCGCTCCCACGTGTTCAGAAGTTGGGGTGCACTTTTTGAAGTTATTTTGGAGCCATCCCTTGTTCCTGGAACTTGGAAATTTTTAAAAATGGTTTGAAGCGTTGTCTTTGTTTGTTTTGTTTTTCCTTCCTTCTCTGTTTCTTAGGACTTGATAGCTTTTAATTTGTTGATTTAATGTGTTCTCCATAAAAGGGAGAGCAGAGCCCCCCAAGAATTATGGACAATAGACTTCTTACTAACTCCTGCAATAGCAGAGGGATGCCCCACCACTCTTCTTGCTCCTTAATTACCTCTGTGGATCATCCTGTACTTTGCTCTGAATTGCTGGAGATTCATATCACAAGTAGTGGGATTTCTGTCCTCAAGGCCAAAAGCGAACAGTAAATGCATTGGCAAGTGGGAACTGCTGAATTTTGTCATTAGAGCCTGGGGTTTGTTGCCTCTCTGGGTATGATGTGAGGCGGCTTTGGAGGGGGAGAAGTGGCCTGGGGGCTAGGAGTGGAGGGGGAGGGCAGGTTTTCATGTGTTCCTGGGGATTTATATCTGAATAAGGCATATCATTTGCATTAAGGATTTGCTATAGAGAAGTTTGATGCTTTTCTGATTATTTACCTAGCGCCCAGAATAATACTGTACTAGCTTCTTTGCAGATACGTTGAACAGACACAGGCTCTCCCCTGAAGAGTTCGCTCTCTTAGGGTCAGTGGGAATTCTTTATTTCGCTTCAGTGGGCTTTGGTTCTCATCCTAATTACAGGCAGGCCTGGAAAGAATGGGCTGCAGTAATATGGTTGTGGGGCTGTGTGCGTTTTCAGGCCTTGACACTTATAGCACATGAAATATTGGCACACACTTGGTCCAGCCACCTTTTCAACGGGACAGGGATTGTTCTGCTGCCGCCTGTGCTACACTAGGGAAAGCACAACCACAGAGGACTTGCTGATCACTGTCTGCTAGATTGCCATGGCGGTTTGGCATAGGTAGGGATTGTTCTCCCCCTAACAAAGAGGAGGTTTGTCTAAGGACCGACTGTTTTTTCTTTTTTGCCTTCTGTTTGTTGCCGTGATGCTCCTGGTCTCTACACGTGGCACCAAACTTTGTCCAGGGCACAGCGAGTCTGTCCTCTTTGGCTTAGCTGTTGTTATTTCTGGGCATCATGGAATGAAATAGACATGTAAAAGATGCTCTGGATATTGCTTGAAAAATAACTTGCTTTCTAAACGCATGGGCAAAATCAGAGCCTGGGCCTGCAGTGTGGCTAATACAGTTGCTTCTGTTTCCTCCAGGGAACAGAGCCAGCCTGGAATCCAACCTCTGACCAGTGACTGTGAGAATAGGTTGTGCAGTGAAGCACAAATGTGCGTCTAGGGCCCAGGTCTTCTTGCATAATACCCTGAAGACTGATTAAAGACAGATTCTGGCTGAGGTAATCTCTACCAACTGAGTGAAGCTTACCTGTTGTGGGTGACAATCAGCTACTAAAATAATCATCTGTCCAGAGCACCAATTTTAAAAGAGAAGGCAATGCCTATCTGTTTCCTTCAGTTGCTGACTGTTTGACTTGTTGCTTAAATTTAAGGTATTTTCTCTCCTCCTTCATCCCTTTGTTTGCCTGATGATGGTTAGTGCATGTTAATGGAGGACTTCGGAGCACATGTAGAGAAAACATCCTTCTCTAGTAGGCCCCATCTACACTAGAAAAAGAAGCTGACTTAATATGGATCAACTGCAATAATTACTCCAGTGGTTGATGTCCACGTTATCCTCCTTGGGTTGGCGGAGTATGTCCTCATCAGAAGCACTTTCCACTGATCAGAGAGGGACAGTGTGGGGAGCTGAGAGCCCTATAGGCTCCTGGTGAGCTTCCCCAATCTTCCCTCCTTGTTCCCTGCCAGAATCTAGGCTTGGGCTGCTTCACGCCACTGAGCATTGAGGGCCTGCTACCCTGGCTTCTCCCTGGGACAGCCATGTCAATTTCATGGATCAGCTGTGAAACTGACAAGGTGGTCCAGCTCCAAAACTCTGCAATGGGTGAAATTGACAATAATGACAGCCTCACAGCTGATGTAAGGGATTTAGGAACTACATTGATGCTGTGTCGCCCTAACTAAGCCAACATAAGCCTACACCTCTTGTTGAGGTGGTTTTATTATGTGGGCAGAGCATTTTAGTCTGTACTGTAAAACTCTCTAGTGTAGACCAACTCCATACAACGCCAGCTTGGAGTTGCAATTTTATTTTTGTAATAGTGTTCTACCCCCAGTCCCTGCAGTCACTGAGCCATCCATGTAACATCACTCATGCTGCTTGTGTGAATCCAGTCACGTACAGGAGCTCCGATTCAACAAGGTGCTTAAAGTGAAGCCTGGGAGTAGGCCACGTGGGAGAAACCTGGCTTCACAGAAGTAAATGGTGAAAGTCATTGACTGCACAAGGTCAGGATTTGGCTCCTTGATGCCAGTGGGGCTGCAAACTGGCTTGAAGCATGTACAAGTGTCCTCTTTGAGTGTTTGCAGGAGATTCTCCAGGCCCATATCTTCCGTTGGTGTAAACTGCTGGAGCTCTGCTGAAGTCAGTGAAGCTGTGCCAGACCCTGAGCCAGAGTAATCTTTCTGAGGTATGCGTAGAGGTTGAAATAGTAGCCTGGCACCGTCTTCCCAAAGCAACTTTTCTCCTATGGGTTTCTTCTGGTGCTGAAGAGAGGTTTGACTTGTTCATAAGGTGGGTGCAATGGGTGAGGTAATATGCGATATTGATCTTGCCCTCCTTGGCTCTGAGGTGTCCCAATGTACCGACACAGCTACAATGTCCCTGAGAAGTTTTCATTTTTGGACAGCTGACAGCTGAACTTCATTTGCTGCTAGCTTGAAAATCTGCTTTGTTTAGACTAAGGGCATAATTGAAGCCAACTCATGGGGGTGAGAACACGCTTTGGGAACATTTGCTGTGTTCTGGGTGCCACACAGGTGGACTGTCTTCATCTATTCCATGTGTGGGGACTGCTCCAAAGCTTATGAGTGTCCTTCTGTAGCTTGCTGATCAGTGGGTGTCAACAGCGCATCCTCTGTGCCTCTTCCAAAGAAGATATTAATCTCTTACTGCTCTCAATTTGAGAGCCTCGCTCAAGCAGTAGATTCTTGCTCTTAATCTGGAGATCTCTTGTCCAGTCCTTGGTGTCAGCCAAGATGGCAGTGGCCGTGTTTTCATTTCCCTTTGGATCAGACCCTATTGATGCTTTTGCCAGGTCATGCTGACGTGATGCATGTATTGTGGAACCGTCCAAAAAAAGCTCTTCCGTCTTTGCTTCTAGATTTCCAAGGGAGGACTCTTCCCTGTTAAAGATCAGTAGCAATGTAGAGTGGCTATAAAGAAATAACATTGTACTGTCTCTAGGCTGCTAGAGAAATAGTCTGGTCGACGCAGGGAAAAGATAAAAGAGCCATCCTGGATAGCTCAGTGCAGCTGTTTGGCCAATGTGCAGCACTTTTTAAAGCAGCAGTGCTGTGCCTGGATTTGCTAAAAATGGACTAGAAAATAAGGCAATTCTCTGGTGTCCTCTAGACTGATGGTTTGGCTGTAATCTCAATAGCGTGCTAAGTTCAGGTTACTTCACCTCATGAAATACAGGAAAGGTTGCCGGAAAGCAAAATGGCATGATTAGAATCATGCCTGGCTTTGTATACTGTGTGATGAGATCACGAAGTTGGGATTAGCTAACCTGGTAAGAGGACTTGTTTGAGAGAAGGGGAAGTAATGAAGGGCGTAGCAACCAGGCCTCATTGCTGTTTTATAATGCACAACTGAAGAGGTCACTTAGTGAAGCTGTAAACCATTGCATCTAAAACTAGAGCAGAAACTACTCTTCAAATTTGCCTAGTCACTGTTAGTGGAAACTATTCTCTTGGTCTGCCACTTGAGTGTTGATGTATGGGTGTTGCTTGCCTTTTCTGTTAGTACTTAGGGAGCCTGGTAACATCAGGCACTGAATGTGATGAAGAAATCAAGAGAAGCTGCAGGGGTCTGCAACCCAAAAGATAAGAAGAGCCATTTTTGAAAATTTCTTCAATAACAAAGTGTTTTGAGAGCCACAATGGGTGTAGCCTCCTGGTGGGAGGTGCAGGGAGGTGAGCCAGGATTTCTGCTGCAGGGTCCCCTTATGCAGGGGGGGGGGGGAAGTCTGGAGCTTGGCATGGGCTACCCATGGGGTCCCTGGTGGCTGGGGGAAGCCCAGAGCCAGGCATGGGCCTCCTGCAGGGTACCCCGGTGGTTGGGGGAGCCCAGAGCCGCAAGGGGGCAGCCAAAGAGCCGCATGTGGCTCCAGAGCCACAGGTTGCAGACCCCTGTGCTAGCAAAATATGTATCCAGAAGCTTCCAAAGAGTTCTGTGATGGTAAGAGTTAAAACTACACATTTGCCTTTCGATTACTGAAATGCTGTGTGCCGTCGGCAGATGTGAGTGGTGCACACTGAGACACGACTTGGAGCATTGGCATTTTGATATTGAAACGAGCCCAGATGAGACAGTAGGTGAAAGAGTAATCTCTTTCAGTGCTGGTGACCTTCTGCTATGCAACCTGCTAGAAAAGGAGGATACACAGCATGTGCAAGGTGTCAAAAGTAATTTGTTCCTGTCTCATGGCTTTTTGTAAGTGGATAGGTACCTGAACTGGAAGATTCTGCTGTTTTTAAAAAAAAAAATAGAATTACTGTTATTTTTAATCAAACGCACACCAGTATAGACCATTACAGAATGATTACACCGAATCCTTAATTGTGTGCTGAATGACATAATTGCGTTTTCACTTTAAGCCAGGGCTTGACAAAACCCGGGAGCCAGGTCGCCATAGTGACCAGGGTTTGTAGCCTGGCTCCTAGCTCTGTTGCTGAAATGGAGGAGAGGAGCGCCCTCTGGTGACCAAATCTAAAATTGCTGGCATCTAGCTGGGAGCCAATTTTGTCAAGCTCTGCTTTAAGCAGAAATTGGTTTGTAAAGCAGAAAGCAGATTTTAACCTATTGGGATTATTCAAATGAGACTGTTTAATCTGATTCTTTAATTATTATTATTTTTAAAAGTACATCTAAATATAACAAGAAGCCTTTAATGACTTGTGTTATAACATGTAAACCTTTCTGTGGTGAGGTGAATGGTTAATGTATGAAATGCTATTTACAGAGCCGGTCAGGAAAAACAAAGAACATACGATGCTCTTTTTAGACTATCTTCATATGGTCCCCTGCCCTCCGATAGGATGTTACAAGTTGTATTGCATTCATATTTGGTACAAAGACTAGGAATTTTGAAAGGCAGATGCCTTTGAAATAAATAGAAAAAATACATACATCATCCTAAGTTCTGTTGCTCTTACTATGTTTGCCGCCCAGTTCTTTCCAATTCCCCCTCCCCCCTGCTCCCCAATGCAATTTTAGTGCCCAAGCTTTGCAAACAGGAGGTAAACTGAATATTTACATATCTTGCATCAGGACTGTGGTTGAACTTCATTGAAAAAGGGCTAATATTGTTCCTCAGCACTGAGGTAGAAAGCTCTTTCAGAGATGGTTTGGAATAACAACTGGAATGTTGGGAGGACAAGCTTTTCAGAAACCGTGGCCGGCAGATGAGTGCAGTAATAGTTGTTTACATGCTGTTCTCCTACCCACAGTGATATCGGAGAGAGCACTCACCTGCCACGGTAACCCACTGGTGAATGGATGGTATGGGTACCTTGATGTGCTCAACCACACAAGCTAGGAACTGGTTACAGCCCCAGCTTGCAGGAGCTTCTTCTGGAGAGCTCAAGAGGTAGCAGCTCAGCCTTCTAGATCTGGAGAGCCCCAGTTCAGTCCCTGGTGCTTTGGCTCACTTGGTGGCTGTCACGGTAGCATTGTGGGTGAACGTTGACTTCTTGAGGACTAACAGAACATGAGGATGGATCATTCCCCAACACCTGCTTGTCGTTATTCCAGGAGAAATATCGTTCAGTGTAGCTGTTGCATCTGCTGGCTTCCCAGTTTCATTCAGTTTTATTAAGGGAAAGAAGAATCTGCATTAACCATGTCCATATTGCCCCATCTCTTAATCTAAATCAGCGGGCCCTTACCAGTTTACACCAACTAAGCATCCGGCCCTGTGTCTTGACAGGGTAGCGATGGCTACCTGAATAATGCCTCGCCTGTGCTCTTATAAGGTGAGCCCGGCTGCTGCGTAAAATGTTCATTGTGCAGTTCTAGGCCACTTTACTGTGCAGTGTTTCACTGTGCCAGGTCTTTTGCTATGATTGCGACTAGCATTGTTTGTTGCATGGCAACTCTTTGAGGTCAGATTACATGCCAGATGGTGCTGATTGGTGGTGGGTAGGGAGAAGGGCTGTTGAAATGGGTGTGTACACATCATTTCAGGCAGCTGAGTGTACGTGTTGCTATCTCATGCTTTTTGGGGGTGAGTTTTGCAACATTTGGTGGCCATGTTCAAGGTGCAGCTCCTGGGGTCGAGTGATTTGCTTGCTTTTATTTTTGTAAGTGAAAGTTTCTGTTCCCTGTACTTGCGCAGAAAGGAGCTTTCAAATTTGGACTGTGTGCATACTAAAGGCTCTAATTAGCAGGAAATAAAAAGGACCCAAAAGTTTTTCTTAAGATGTTGGGGGTATTTTTTGGAGGAGATCTCATGTGATATTATTTTGAATGGGTGAGGTTGGCTGTACTGTTACAAGCCTCAATATTTCAGGTATTCATCTTCCAAACTTGTCTGGAAATGCAGTGATTGTGAAATGATGCGCGCTGCATCCAATGGGCTACATTTTCCATTTCATGCATCTGACAAAGTGGGATTGTGCCCCCGAGAGCTCAAATTCGTTCGTCTTTAAAAGTGCCACAGGACTCCTTGTTTGTTTTTCCGACGAGAGTCGTTTTTCTGGGACGCTTGGTTAAAAATCAGAAAAGGCATTTTAAAGTTAAGCAGCTAATTCTCTCTTACACCAGTATAGTTCCATTGAGTCCCATGAGGCTACTGTTAAGAGGAAAATCAAGCCCACACTTTCTTCAAAATGCATCTGGCGCAGTGTTGGTTTGTACCGTGGTAGCATATAGGGCAGTAATTAAGGATCAAAGCAGCATTGCGCAAAGCACTTCAGCTACACACATTGACTGTGTAACTTTAATTCACATTAACATGTCTTGGTGTGTAGAAATTCCACATTTATTTTGCCTGTCTTTTGAGAAATGCCTTTTCAGTGCTTTTTGATGGGGAAATAGTGTCTATAATAACATACTAATAAATTTGTGATGCATCCATCTTAGGAAGGCAGGGGAATGGTTAACAGGGGCTTACCGAGTTGCTGTGCTTTTTGGGAATCCACTGGTAACATGCTGTTTTAATTGTTCTCACCTTTGCACAATGTAAGGAGCCACATTATCACTGGATAGATGTTATGCCAAGCCTACAGTAGAAACTTCTACCAGAATAATGACGTCGATTAGAGATGTGATCTTTATTTATTTTTTAATGACCTTGCTGTACTGGGAACAGCTCTCGTGTAGAGGCAATTTACACTGGAATAAAAGTGCTTTTACTGATTTTTTTTTTTTTTTTTCCCCACTGAATGGGTATAAGGTAATGTAGGCTGGGAAGATTTAGATTTTCGTCAGTAAATATTGATAAAGGTTGATATTGCTGTACACATGCCAACCATTGAGGATTGAGATTTACAGACAGGCAGTGCTAGAAAAATGCTGCTTGACAACTTCAGTTTGATTTATGGATATTCACTTTGTATATTTTGACACGTAAGGCTGTTTTAATGGCTATGAAGTGTAACTTCTTGAATCTGTGTCGGCTCTAATGGTTTGACACCCCCTTCTTTCCCCCATAATTTCCTGCACCTGTGACAGTTTAAATGGTTAAAATGTGGATATTATTCATTGAAATGGTATATAAAAATTTACTTCAGCTGAGCCCTGTTGTGCTGACAGAAGCACTCTTGTGCCTGTCTGAAATGCAACCATTCTTGGAGGTTTGCTGGTATAGCTAAGGCAAGGTGTACTCAACAGCTGGAGGCATAATTGACAGCACAGGCAGACTTCACTGCAGATGAAAACGGCAGCGTGGCTGCAGCTAACTGAGTAATGGCTCAGGCTAGAAATCCAGGTGTGGGGACCTTGGGCTCCTGTTTGGTCAACTATCCTGAGAAGCTGCCCATGCTGCCATGCTCCTTTTTAGGCTCCAGTCGACCTTGCCCAGATCAGGAGGGATTGGAACCTGTCACAAAGGAGTATATAGCAGTGGAGAATAGAGTGGATCTCTTCATGCCGCCTTTGGCAGCTAACCTAGTGTTTGGGGGCTTTTTAAAAAGATGTGGAATACTTGTAAGAAAGTGTCTCTTTGCTTGGAGGAGGGGATGGCTGGATTTCATTGGGAAACTTTTTTTGTGGACAGTTTCCTGGTACGTGGTTATGGGGGAGGCTGTTGGAGGGCTTTCTACTTTGCCTGGTTGACTTAATGTATTATTTGTATATGACTAATTTTGCTGCCTCATGGGCACCATTTATTTCTGGAAGGCTAATGAGTTAAGGCATCCACAGCATCTTTTATTGTTGGTAGCAGTTGATTTGGGATCTAGTGCTAAAAACATCTAAGCTCGTTTACAAAGGTATTTGAAGTCTGCTTTCTCCTGCAGTCCATGCAGCATCACCATGCGCATCCCTGGTGAGCGTACTGCCAGAGAACTGTTGGCCAAAGGAATTCATATATTGCAAAATGTGGCAGATAAACAGGAGACTGGATGGGTGAGATACTCTTTTGTGGGTGCTCTTCTGCAGGTCTGAGTGAACATAATTGTGTGTTGCTCTCTTTCACATGATTCTGACAGGTGGATACTGTTTAGAAAACACATTTCTAGCTGTATTTTGTGTTTTCAAAATATGGGTTTGAGGCATAAAGCTTGTCCGTCTGCATTTGTAGCCTCTCTAGCGCATCTAGAAACTTACCGGGATTGCATGGACAGTGAGATCTGCCCACTAGAAACTTGCAAGAGGAGAACTCCTGGGCTATGTAATTTTCTTGAGCCTTTTAAGTTATTTCCTTCCACCCTCTTCATGATTTCAGACCACCCTTGTTCTGTAGAATGACAGTCTGGGTATGCTTCAGAGTTCTGGCATTTTTTAGATGGGGACATCTCTACCACAAAATTAAACTATATGTTCTAGCTGACTCAAAATATCCGAGTTTCGGCAGTGCCTTTTACTGTATAGTATATGTTCGTTAAACTGGGATGTTCCCTTTAGTGAGGTCATGTAGTCAACTGCATGTTGCAGAGTAACCCACTATGAAATGGTTCCCTTGCTCCTGCGTATTCCCTAGGCTATAAAATACGTCAAAACCCTGACAGTGTAAACATATTGATTCCCTTCTTCCCCGCCCCCACGTTGTCTAGTCACATATTGTCTAGTCAATCTGTTTTGACTCAAAACAAGAGCCAAGAGGTCTTGACTGGGAGGGAAAGGCTTGGAAGGCAATTTGTGTGCAACCTTATCTGAAAAGCTGTGGAAGTTTAGGTAATAAAATGGGTTTTATCAGTTGAATGACACAATGAACATGTGTGTTCATGGCTGATTCAGCTGGAAAATAATTCAGAAGATATTTTAGACTAGCTGTTCTAGTTCGCTCGCTGATGTATCTAAGCAGGTCCCAGATGCTTCAGCCAACTTGCCTTTAGTTTTAATTTTTTTTTAATTGTTACTGAAATCAGCCTTGTCTTTGTATAACTCTTCCATGCCACCAGAGCAATGTGTATTGAACCGGAGCTTTGTGAATCACACACTGGTCAGTTACAAGTCTGAGAAATCTCCCAAGTTTAAAGTGCTGTATTTCACAAGAGAACAGCTGTTTCTAAACTTATGGGACATTTTAATACCTATGCCTGTCAGCTGCTTCATATTGCAAGATCACCCTTTCCGACTCAGTGCTAAATTGAATTCAGGGCTTTGTTGCAGGGAGCCTAAAAAACAATTATTTTCTTTAAAATCAAATCAGGTTTTTAAAATAGTTTTCCTTTAAAATAAACCTGTTTTAAAATGCAGTCTGAAATGATACATCATCTGTGAAGGTTCAATCTTCTTATAATCCCTTAAAACAGTTCAATGAAAAACAAACATGCTGAATCAATGAGACTTTCTCAAAGAAGTTGAGTTAAAGATTGCTTTTCTATATAAAGAAAATCTTTGTCTTGTGAGGTCACACTTTATAAAGAGGCAGCGTAGGTCATGTGCTGTCATGGGCGGTGCTGCTGTGTGACGGAGACTGGCGAAGCCATCACAGGCATGGGGACCTGGCTTTGACATCAGGTGACATAATCATGTGTCTCCTCATCTACAGAGTCCACCTGGTGATCCCACATTCCTATTTTAAAGCATCTCCCTACCTAAGATCCAATGCATTCAGTTCTCACTTATGAATATTTGACTCCACTCACCATGGAAACATGCTCTCCCTCCTTCATAGCAAAAGGGTGGACTAAATCAAGTGTCAAGATTCCATTTGTCATCAGCGTGTTTTAAGAGTTAGCTTGACCAATGCAAGTGCACCTTTCTTTTAAAAAAAAAAAAAAGTACAAATGGAAAAGCTGAATAAAATCAGTGATTTAAATTGAGGCTTACCACTTGGTGTAATTAAATTGTCGTTTAAATTGCCTTGATTTAAGTCAATCCTCCCTGCTTTGATCTAGCTATAAACTGGGCTTTGATGCCAGTTGATGTGATCAGCTGTCACTCAGGAAGTTTAGACTTCAAATTAGATGCAGGTTTCTATCCGTCAGAGGAGTGAGGTTCTGAGGGGACCAGTGAGGGCAAAAACATCTAGCTAGTTCAAAAACTGAGCTTGATAAATTCAGGGAGGGGGTGGTGTAATGGGACAGCCTAGTTTGGCAGTGGATTCATCTTTGGCTCCTTGTGGTAGATAGGCCAGTGGGATGATTGATTGGGGTGGATTCTGAGTTATTACAGATAATTCTTTCTTGGGTGTCTGACTGATGATCTTGCCCACGTGCTCAGGGTTTAACTGATTGCCATATTTGGGATCAGGAAGGAATTTTCCCCCAGGGCAGGTTAGCAAAGGCTCTTGGGGTTTTTTGCCTTCCTTTGTAGCATAAGACCTGACTCAATTGCTTGTGGATTCTCTGTACCTTATTCTTTAAATCATGATTTGTGGACTTTAATAACTTAGTCATAGGTGAAGCTCTGCATGGATATAAATGCGTGGATCTGCATCTGCGAGAAATGGTCTGGATATCTGCATTGCATCCACAGATGCACAGAGCTCTAGTCATAGGTTGGAGGTTTATTGCAGGAGTGGGTGGCTGAGGTTCTGTGGTATGCATTGTGCAGGAGGTCAGACTATCATATTGGTCCCTTCTGGTCTGAGTTGTTTCACTTTCTTGACTCTGACTTTGTTTTAATTCTTGCTGATGTACCAAAATGTACATTCAGACATTGGAGTGAGAGAACTGATTGCTAAATGGATTGCATGAAATCTATCATGCTGCTGTATATAGAATTTTGGCAGTTTGGAGTGGGTGGATATTGCCAACTTGGCCACGTGAATAAAAATAATCTATTTCAGTGATGAGTTCAAGCCCTTTGTTAATGGGAGAAGTTAAAGTTTAACACTTGCACTGTTCTGAATTCTGATCTGGTGTTAAAGCATTCGCATACAGCCAGGAGAAAACTGTATAAACTAGCTCCTGTGGTTGGAGAGTTGTAAGAGCTATAATTAAACAAAAAAAAAACTTTATTCCTGCACCTGATTCTGCTTTCAGAAAACAGCAGCTAGCTTAAGGAAAACAAAAGTCAGACTTGCCAAAAATATTTTCTCACATTCATGGCATTTCCTCTCTTTCTTTTTCTTTTCGCCACCCTTTTTCCCCAGTCAATAGCATCCAGGCTATAGCATTTAAAAACTGGAATTAGATCACTAATAACCAAGGTGGGGCTGACTCCAAAATAAATGCCTTCATGTTCTCTAGCTGGAGATCAAGGTAGGCGCTGAAATTCTAGCAATTAGTGAGTTGCTCCCTTTACCTACAACCATTTTAAAAAAATAAATATTTTTTTCTTCTCATAAAGGATTTGCAATAAAAAATTATGTGTAGTTCCATTGGTGGAAGTCCAGCTATAAGCTAATTTGAATCCTGTAGTATAGGTGTGGAAGATGAACCCAGTCTGTAAATAATTAATTGTTTGCAACCTGCCACCCTTGGGAAAAACAAAAAATATGCGTGTAACTTTACTTCTACCTTCAGATCTTAGTGAATGATGGTCTGTTCCTGTGTACCTGGGGGGATTTTTATTTGTAGATTTATCTGCCTTCAGAAGATACGATTTCCTGGCATGGTACTCGCTGCCGTGTTAAGCTATCAAAGTCTAGATTAATGAGGGAGGAGGGTGTATTTTTACAACATGTTGGCTAACATGTTTTAGTTTGGGGTTGACTTCTACCGGCCAATGTGTTTAAAATGCAGCTTGATCTGTCCACATCGCAGTATTCTTAAAACATGGACACCTTTTTAAAAGACCTGTTTTGTGCTAGCCTAAGCAAGCCCTTGAGGATTGTTACAGTCATCTGCAAGCAGGTGTCTCAAGCACAACAGTTAGCATGTGGGTGCCGTGTCCGGGAATTGTGTATTTTGGAAGGGGGTAGACATGATGATTTAGAAAAAGCCTAGAGAAAAATGAAAGCGCGACTGAAAAATTGGTGCTCCACCAAATCACTGATTTTTTTTTTTTTTTTAAATTTAATTTCTTTTTTTAAAAACTTTTGCTACAAAAGCATATTGGAAAAAGAGGAGTTTGGTTTGTAATCCCCTTTCCTGCTCCTCCTTCCACGTGGGCAAGGTAGCCTCAGACGTCTTTTGGACCTGATTTTGGGGTCATTCCAGTAAAGCTTTGTGCCAATTTTCATTTCTGCTCCAGGAGTTTTGAAGAGGTTTTTACTTGAGACGCGTAGTGATCAACATCTCTGTTCTCTGAGGTGGTCTCACTCCTATTGTACTGTGTCACATACCTTGGCCGTCGAACGTTGTTGCATGCCTGCTGAGAGGGGATGATGGATCACACCTCCAGCGGAGATGAGTGGGTCCTAGATCTCTTGCAATCTGTGAAGCTACTCCGATTTACACTGGCTGAGTGACTGGTCCATGCTCCTTTCAGCAAAGGTCTGAACCAGAACATGCCCAAGTCAGTAAGACTCTTTCCATGTACTTCAAGGAGTTTTAGATCAGGCGTGCTGGCATATCTGCTTCAGTTCCACTCTAGTGGGTCTTGTTAAAGCGTTCGGGGGAACTGGCTGTAATGTTTTTGTGGTGGGACTCTTGGATAGCTGCATTCCAGTTTCCATGGGCTTGGGAAAGACTGGGTGCAAAGGCCCCGCTCCTCTTGGGGGCTGGTGACGTTGGATTCTTGGCATTGTGCTCCGGAGTGCTAGTTTTCAGGTTTGTCCCTCTCCCAGCCATTTTCCACTCTGCGGGAAGCAGTGCTCTTGCCAGATGAAGTAGGAAGGGGCCAGGCACAGAGTGGAGGCAGAAAATGTATCTTCCTTAAAATATTACGGACGGTGTATTTTAAAAAGCATTCTTGTGTATTTGCATGTTTGTAATGAATACACATTGACCAGTCTTATATGTAGGGTTTGATTGGCCAGGCAGAAAACTGGTATTTAGCTTAGTTTGTTCCTTTTAAAAAAAATTTTTTAAAAACTTTTTTGTTTTGACATTCTCCTCCTCCAAAGCACAGCTAACATTCTCTAACACTCTGTGCAGGCTTTTGAAAAACCTTAAGCCTTACAGCACATGACTGGTTTGCCCCAACTCCGACTGATTTCATTCCAAACTAGTGCAGATCCTTGTGTGGATGTGCTCGTTCCCAGTGGAGCTTAAACCTGTGCTCCTTTAAACTGAAATAAGCTGACTGAAACCAGAATAAGTGACCACGCTTTTGCACCGGTTTAGCTAAATTGGTTAACAATCATATCTGTTAAACTGGTGCAACTTTCTTGTCTTGATAAGGCCCAACTTAAGCTCATTCTTTGAATCCTTGGGTGAAGTTCCCCAGACATCAGTGATTGTGAATGTGACATTGTGACATTGTGAATGTGAATGTCTCATTTATTTATTTCCTCCCCCGCTTAGTCCCACCTTTTGGTTATTTCCTGCATTGGGACTGAGCTGTCCAATCCAGCCACCTTCCTAAACTTGTTTTAAATTGTCTGCTGCTTTTCAGGGCATGGATGAGGACGGCCCAATGAGAGACTTTTTCTGAAATCTGCACTGTTGAGAAACTGCCTTGAAATCGGAAGAGCTCTTCAGATCTATTGATAGAGATCCCTAAAGCTTCTTAGAAAAGACAGTTCCTTGGAAAAGCCTGTTGTTGTGCGCATGCTACCGTCTTTGAGAAGGTCTCCTTTTTGTTTTACATCACAGCAGCTCTGGCCCTAGCAGAAACTCCCTTTGACACCTTCGCGATCGACCGATTGGGTCTGTGGAGACCTGCTCAGTCGATCGGGAAGCTGATCTCTGAACACCATCTTGGCAACAGGAGGCCCCTCCTTTCGACTCAGCACAGTGGATGTGCCGAGCGTAGGGCAGTCAAACTGAGACGCGCAAGTTGTTTTAAGTAACTTGCCTATCTCCATTTGCTGGTGCCGAAAATGGTGGGCACTGCAAACCTGCCCTTGTCATTGCTAGTCAAGTGACTGTTGAAAGACAAAGTATTTGTTCCCCTTGGGAGCTAGATAGTGGTTGCACAGCAACGCGCCTCAAGTCTTCAGCCTTGTGAAATATCGTGCTTCAGGGAATGCTGACTGCAGTGGTCTTAGCCACCTTATCGTCCCAAATGCCTGTGATGTAGGCGTGTTGCTCACGGCTTGTCATATTCTGCATCTTCGGGCAAGCTACTTATTTTCCATTCCCCCTCTGTATAATTGTCACTGCTTCCACATCTTCGGGCTGCAGCGAAGGCAGACCCAGGAATACTTTGGAGACATGCTGCTGCCATAGAGACAGTAGCAGTGGGGTTTGTAAGCTGAATGGACCCAGCTGCATGTGTGTAGCCTGGAGAGGTGGGAACCGGGACAGTAAACAGGATGAGAAAGAGAGAGGGTGTTCCACCTTTCAGAGGCTGGTAACCCACAGCACCACCATGAGCAGTCAGAGGCAGGGCAGGATGGGGTCAGATGAGCAGAGATCTGGCTCTGAGGCGGTGTGTCTCTGGCCAGATGTGGGAAGAGTGTACATTTTTTGCTGAGGCGGTTTTGGTTTTAGAAATAACTAACACAATTTGAAGGGAAACCAAACGCCTTCACATCGAACCTAGTTTAAAAACCAGACGAACCTCAACATCCTCCCCGAATAAAGGCACTGTCACTTCCACCAGTAGGTCCTAGTGACCTGCATGGGCTGTCCAAGCCTTCTGGCCACCACGGTTTCCATCTTCAAATGTGTGTCTCTTCTAGAGCTGGGCGAGACTTGCATTGGCAAGGGAAATGGACTGCACAAAGGGCTCTCTAGCTTTAAGGCAGAAGAGACTTTGGACAATTGTGGCACTGTTCTTGTTGTTTGGATTGCGTAGTGTCTAGGAGCCCTTATTGTGGACCAGAACCCCATTGCCTTGCACACGCCCTGGGCGAGGTGGGATGATCCTTCATATTTATCTTGGAAGCTGAAGCTGTCTAAGGCATCTTTCTATGGTCCAGCCACTAGAGGAGGACAAAGAGCCACAGTGCATTAGAATGGGTTCATTACTTTCTTCTGAAAGGTAGGAGATTTCTGGTGTTAGCTGAACATGAGAACAGCCAAGCTGAGTCAGGTCAGTGGTCCGTCTCCCCGGTAGCCTGTCTTCCATCAGTGACCAGATGCTTCAGGAGGAATGAACAGAACAGGGCAAATTATGGAGTAGTTTATCCCACCCCAGTTTCCAACAGCTGCCTGTTACTGTAGACACGATGTGTACATAGTATCTTTCCTTTTGCCATCTTCTCTTTAGCTGCCTAGAGTCAGAAATTACCGCCGAGCAATTGCAATGTGAAATCAGTGAGCTGAAGCAATTGTTCTCATAAGTTACGTTGCTCTTGAGGGCAGCCAAGGGGGATCCATTTAGCTGTTCCTTGTGTTATGCCTTTTGGAAAGATTTTTAAAGAACTGGGCTTGAGAGTGAATGGCTGCAGAAAACAGCAACTTGCTTTGAGGCCCAGTTCTTTAGGAATTGCCAGTTAGCCAGACAGCCCCTCGAACTCCTGCAGTGCTTAGCTAAATGCTTTGTGACATGGTTGGAGCTATGCCCTTTTGGGATTGTGGCTCACTCACCCTTTAATCTCATCTCTTCTTGATGCATGATAGGGGCACAGTGTGATCCACTAGTACAGGCCTCGACAAAAACAGTATGTTTCTGGTCGCCATGGTGACCAGTTTTAGTAGCCTGTTGCCTAGCTCCACTGCAGAAATATAATGGAGGAGTGCCTTTGGGACCAAAAGTAAAATTGCTGGCACCTAGCTGTGAGCTAATTTTGTCCATTCCTGCACTAGTGATGAGATGGGCACTGACTGTTTAAAACTCCTGCTGTTTTCATTTTCTGTTTGCTGGAGCAGCATCTGTTCCAAAGGTGCCAGCGTGCTTCCCGTTTGACTGTATTAAAATGTAACCCTTCCCTGGTGATGTGTACTTCAGGCAGGGGACACTGGGTGATGTTTCGGACAGAGTATGTTCCCTCTTGAGCTAACGGAAAATCTGTGGCATCTCCTATGCATCCCTGCTTTCAAGTCTCTATTGCAAGACAGCAGATGTGGCCTGGAGACTGCCTTTAATGGGCTAGAAGAGCGCTTGTGAGTTCCACTTGGAGCATCTTGCCTTCCCCTCTTCACAGTCCCCAACTGACCATGTGGCATATAACAAATCTACACAGAGCCTTTTGCAGTGTACTCTGCTCCTTTAATTGACTGCACTGTAAACACATGCCGGCCGGTCTCCAATGGAAAACCTGAAATCCCTCCAAGTGTAAATTGCCAGCCAGCTCCGTAATAATTGAATATAAACACTGAAAACTGCCACCCAGAATAGCTATGGCTGATGTGTTAACCTTGTCCCCCCGTTCTTGGAAGCAAACTATCTGAACTTTGGCTCCATTCAGTAGTGCCAGAGTTGTGTTGTCAAAGTTACTGTCGCTACGTAGCTCTGCCTGCATCTGGAATTGACAAGCTCTACAGTGGTCTAGCAGAACCTTATTGATGCCAGAAATCAGCCAGTTGCTGGGTTTTTCTCATTGGGTAGGTGAGACTCCAAATAGGTGGTTCAAGTCCTTTGGGGTCTGAGATATAGCAGAACAAAGAACTTTAAATGTCACCTAAGAGGTAGGTTGGTTGGTGAATCTTGTCCAGCTTATTGGGCATTCAGCACTTCCCTCTGTGTGGGCCGGAAAGAATCGTGCTCACCTATACTCACATTTTCCCTGTCTGGCATGAAGGAGTAACTTGGCAGCAACTTGTAAGATATGATATGATATAAGATATGATTAACCAGGGTGTCAAACTCATTTGCTATGGCAGGCCAGATTTGACTTAAATGTACATCAGGCAGGGGGTACATACCATAAATCGAAATACTAGGGCACTCTCGCGGCATCACGGAGCGCTGTGTATGCGAGATTGCACTCTGAGACCATGCTCTCTCTGTTAGGGAGAGAGTGTGGTTCTGCGGAGCACAGTCACGGGCCAGTTGGAAGAGTTGGCAGGCTGCATCCGGTCTGCATGTTTGACATTCCTGTGTAGATGATGGAAAGGCAGCAGCTGTTACTGGGGCTGTTAATCGGAGCCATTGAAACAGGCACAAGTTCAGATTCCAGCATGTGAGATGTGACCAGGCGTGGCAAGGGAAAGCTTGGGCAGGGCTTCTTGTGTCCCACAAGAGAAATGAAATGGCTTTTGCATCTTACCTGTAGCCAGTGCTTTTCTCTCTTTCTCTCTTGACCTGGGGCCGCCAGTGGTGGTGGCAGGAGCTGGGGCCACATTGCTGTGGGGAAAAAAGGTGCTGGTACTCAGTACCCCTGAGTACCATCACAAAAAAAAAAAGCCCTGCCTATAGCTGTTAATTCATGTATTGTTCCTGTGGGGGGTTGCAATTCCTTGTGTTGTTAATTTCTCGGGGGAGATCCCCTTTGGCAGGCTGTCGGTCAGGTAGGAAGAAAACTTCCGGCACGGAAAAATTTGCCATCCCCATAATTTCCTTTTAAACAAGGAGTGCTTCCCCAGTGAGATGGCTAGGTGGTAGGGTCCTGGGCAAATATTTATTTATAGGCCGTTAGCACTTCACAAGGAGTGTCTACCACTGTTTCTGTGTTGATCCTAAGGTACTGCTGTAATAAATGTGGTTGATTGAGAAAGATAACAGAGCTCAAAATTCTCTAGACACTTACTAACAGGAAACCGATCTAAAAGATTGATCGGGATCAGTGGGGTGGGCGGAGGGGATGCATCACTTCTGAGATCTAGGGGCAACACCCTGCTTCTGAACTGCTCATGTCTTGTTGGTGCCTAGTCTCATGTCCAACCTCTGATTTAGGGCTTTGTCTACACTCTCACTTACGCCGGCAAAATTTTTATCACTCAGGAGTGGGTTTTTTTCACACCATCAAGTGATGAAAGTTTTTGCCAGCGTAAGCATGTGAGTAGACAAGCCTTTAGGTAGTAAGCCTTCCCCGATAGGAATCTAGAGGCATGTTTTGTTCTGGAAATGTAAAACCACTGTTCTGTGCATGCTGTCTCTGATGAAGTGGGATTTTCTCCCACGAAAATTCATGCGATAAATAAATCTGTTAGTCTTTAAAAGTGCCACAGGATTCTGTTGTCTCACTTTTGTTTCGTTAGTGTGTGTGAGAGAACTTTAGTAGATGGTATGGTAACAAGAAAAACCTTATCTGGAGTTGTAGGGTAATAATTACGGCTTGTCATATGCATGCTTATGCCAAAGACTATTAGGGTTTCCCTTCTTTTGCAAAGTTTGGGTAATCTCTGCTCCATTTTTGTGAAGCAGGGAGAGAAGTGGCCTTTATATCACTTGGAAAACTTCTGCTGGCACTTTTCTTGAACAGGGCTGCTCTCTGATTCACCACTGGCTCCCGATTCATGCATGTGTCCATGCAGAGCCCTGCTGAGGGTCTGCATGGAGCATATTGCGGGAGCAGGACCCAATTTTACAACTGACAGGTGCTGTGAAGGTCACTCTTCTCATTGGTGGTCAGGCCTGTGGAGAGGCAGCGTGGTCTGGTGGCCACGGCACTGGATTTGGACTCACCAGAGCCGTGTTCTGTTCCTGGCGCTGCCACTCGCTTTTTGAAGGACCTTGGGGAAGTCACTTCACCTCTCTGGGCTACTGTTTCCCTCCCACCCTCTGTCTGTCAGGAATGTCAGCTCTCTGGCACAGGGACTGTTTCTTCATGTGTGTACAGGGACGCCATCTTGACTGCAGCCTTAAGACATACCGTAAATAACTGCCTGGTGTGATTCCTCCGTAGGACGGCTTTGACTTGGTACGAATGTAGGGTGAGCTGACTTGTGCCGTGAGCCTGCGCCGTAGGCTTGTGTCCTGAAGTCAGGAGCAGTGTGATGCGCAACTGGGGGAAGGGCCTGCTGGCCAAAACAGATGAAAAGGCAGCAGCTGGGCCTTCTGTTTCACTATAAAACAAGCTGTTGTGGAATAAGAAAGGAGGTTCCCCTTGGGGCAGAATGGGCTGCTCCTGGTGAATGTTTGTACCCCAAGGCAAGCAAAGCATGCACAACCTGGCCCTTCTCCCAGCATCCCTCTCTCATATTTATTTGATATCTTACTGACCAGTCAGGCAGCAGTACAGAGGGAACTTTATTTCTGGCAATGCACCAGCTTATTCTTTTCATGTTTTAGTTACGTGCCTGTTGAGAACTACTCATAATGATTCTGTTAAATAACTCTGTTCCCTGCGCTGTGTTGTGCTCTCCAAAGTGGGGGGAGAGGAGAGTGGCTCTTGTGCCCGAGCACCCTGCAGAAGTGGAGGCTCTTGATCAGGATGCTGCACGAAACACTCGGGGTTGGATGAGTTTATAGCTTGCAGAGTAAACTAGATCCTTTTAGGGTGTGGGGAGTGAAAAAACCCTGAATAAAGTCCTAGCGCTGTGGCTGCTCAAAGGTGTAGGGAGGTGGGTACCTGAATTTTATGGGGTTTTAGGCTTAAATTTCCTGGGCTCCTTTAGAAAACCTGTGAAGGACCATGCTTTCCAAGGTCGCACAGGCTGCTCTTCTCTCACCTACCGGCACGTAGGAGACGGAACTTTGAGAAAAATCGGTCTAAACTGAAGTTAAATCTGTAACTTTCACAGCCGGTGTTTGTGAATCGGTTCCTCTTGGAGGCCGGCTGAAGCCTTGATCCTGGACCAAACTCACTGCAGCCTCAAGTTTGAGCTGCTTACGCTGGAGTTTACACGTGCTGCGCCATGTACTTGCTGCCCTCAGGCTGGCTAGTACCTTATTCTGGCCAGTAGTCACGTTTGACATCTTACTGGAACTGTGCTGCTTTGTACCTGCAGAATGTCTGGCAGCATGCTGACTTCTGTGGACTCTTCCTTTCTCCTTATCCTTGACTCTTTCCTCTGCTGTGTGTCAGAATCTAGAATTTAGATGGAGCTTTTCAAAGTGGCTGTGAGACTGACTGGGAGTGGGGGCAGAAACACGATTTCTCTTTGTTTGAATGGATGTTGGGATCCGCAGCCCTTGGGCAGAAACTTCAGAGCTGCCTTCACTCAGTTAGTTTTGTTTGCTCCTGCAGCTCACCTTAAACGAGGCCTGGGAAGAAAGCATTTTGAGTGCGTCCATACTCCTCCAGCATAGTGTCTTTCAGGGCAGGTGCCGAGAAAAGAACCAGAATAACCATGCTTCACCCCCATAGAGTTTATGCATGACAAACCCTTGGCCTCCAGTGAGACATGAGCACATCTCCTAAACACTGGTCCTGACGCCTGCAGTGCACCTTGGCCCCATCCAACAGACCGCACTAGTCACCACCACACCAGAGTGCTCCATGTGCCCTGCACAGCCAGCGTGTCACTCTGCTGCCTGGTCTCGTTCTTCCTTTCAGCTTCCCACGTGTGACACCTGCCTGGCTGACGCAGTGTATTGAGAGATTACTTCTGTGGTTGCTGTTTTGGATGAGAGAGATCAGAGGTGTATGTGCAAAAAGCCTCTTTCTCTTCCACTGTGGAGGCCGGGTCTTGGGAGAATTGGAGAGAAGCGATGCTCCTAATCTTGGCTGACAACTCCAGAATAAAACTCTGAGATCACCTCCCAAAGCTCATCTGGAGAGTGACCCTGCAGTTCGATATCCACTGAAATCAGTTTGCCCAGTGACTTCAGTGGAGTTGGAGTAGATCTTCATAGGATCTGGTCCCATTTTTAACTCTCTTGTAACAAGGTGCCCAGAGGCAAGTGTAGTGTTTTCAGTAATTTAGTCAGGTTTGGCCCAGCTTTGAACAGAGGGTTGAACTAGATGACCTCTTGAGATCTCTTCCAGCCTTAACCTTCTATGAGTCCAATGGTTGCGAGAGGACTGCTCGCTCTCGTCCATGTGATGCAATCGCCATGTGTCTGCATCTTAGGCTGTCAGCAGTGTTGGGGAGGATATGGTGTGAAGAGACCATCTTGTATCATTGTTTGTGTGTGAAACAAACCCCCAGGGCCTTGGGAGAAAAGAGCAACGTCCCAGTGTGCGTTGAAACCTGATGTGTGTGAACTCTGATCCCGAGTTCTGGATTAAGATGTTTCTGTGCAAAATGAAACATTAGCATTGCCCCTGCAGTGGGATTTTTATTTCGACAGGGACTGTTGCCTTGATTGGCTTTGCAGCTGATGGCAGATCTGCTCTGAAGTGAGAAACAAATAAAATGTGTAGCAATTCTTGATAAGGTATTGCAATAGGTTTCTAGGTGTGCCAAGCAGTTTGTTTATCCCTATCCATCTCCCTGTTTAAATTCAGTATCCCTTTTGGGCACTTAGTTTATATCTTGCTGATTATTCAGTCCAAGCCCTTATTGTCTCCAGTGAAGCTGATGAAGATAGGAAGCAAATGAAAGAACCATGATGAATTTGCACTGTCTTTAGTGTGGCGCACATGTAAAGAAGCACTGATTATTTTTGTTTTAAAGCTTTATTACAAATGCAAAACCTGAAATAACTGGAATTTATGTTGTATTATAATTGTACGTCTTTACCAGCTATGTTTCTCCATACCTTTGTAGTTGCGTAGGTGTGGTAAATCTAGATTGTTGGCTCCCTGAGGAGGAAGCCTAATCAGCAGAAATCATAATTACGTCTCTGAGCTGTTTAACTTGCCTTCATGAGTTTTTTAAATTAAAGTAAGACCCTAATGTTTTTTCTGCAAAGATGATTGCTGCTTTGAAATCGCTCATTTCCTCAAATGAATGGTGCAGAAGAAAATGTATAAAACCTTTTTAAAAAGTGCTTTAAGGGGTGTTTTTTTTCCGTTCTGCATTTCATCTCTTGGACATGGTAAAAATTCAAGCCCGTAAGACTTGAAATTGATTTTTTTCTGATCATCACAGGATGTTCTTTATTCTGAAGTTGTAAAATATTTTGCCAGTACATTGAAACCAATTGTGACTAGGCTATGCTATAAATTAAAGAATCCTGGGTTGCTGGGAATTCATCCAGTATTGAAGCTTGCTTTTTTTTTTTTTTGGTCCAGATCCTGCTAGATGTAATTTTGGTTGGTTGACAGAATGCAGGCAGAAATCCTACTGAATTCCCTTATCTGCTGAACTTTTCTTGAAACCTCAGTTGTCTGCTGGATCCTAGTGCAACGAAATTGAGTGTAAATTTTTTTACGTTAGGAATGGTTTGCGTATAGCTGTATTGGCCAGCTTGCCCAGTGGAGATGCAGGTTATGCTGTCAAAAGCACTTGGGTGGCATTATTTATTTGTACTGCCATAGCGACTAGGAGTGTCTGAATCAGGACCCTGTTGCACTACGTGCTCTACAAAAAGACAGTCCTACTCAAAACAGTAGGATTGGCGTTCACTGGCTTCTCTCTATCTCTGCTCCTGCTGAGCGGGGCGGCGTTACCATTAGGTGGTCAGGAAATGTTAGGTGATTTTTATTTATCTTCTCACTCTTGATCTTTCAGAGGCCACATTGTCAAGGTTTTCTCCACAAGTGTGAGAGCTAGAAACTTTATTTAAAAAAAAAAAGAGAGAGAGAGAGAGAGAGAAAGAGCTGAGATTTTCATGTAGCATGTAACAGAAGATGTGGCTTTGAGACACACAAGAACATGAGACTTGGAGGAAAATAGCATGAGCTGGTGGTGGTCATAGTGTACGGTGTCAGGGTTGGGAGGTTTCGGGGGGGGGGAGGTTTGGAGCTTTTTGTATTTTTCTAAGCAGCTTAAACAGATTTGATTTTTTTTTTCTCTCTCTCTCCATAAAGGTGCCCTGCTTCATTTCAGTTTTGGGTTGTAAAACTCTCCTGTATTCCTGGACATTTCTCTCTTTAGAGAGCTCCATTTCAAGCCATTCTTACAATACTATCTACATCACTGATATGTAGGTATTTCTTATGTAGATCATTTTGGCTGCAAGGACACTTAAGTTCAGTGTTCCACTGGTTCCAATGTCTGCCCCAAGAAGGGTCTCGCAGGACTTCTCTAAATACCTGAGTTGTACCAGTACACTGGATCCCAATCTAGATGTAGTTATCCTGATATCAGCACCCTTACATCAGTATCTTTGGCATCGTTCAGTCTCGGAAAACTATGGGTATGGGCCTCAGAGAGGTAGAAAATATACTCTATTGGTTTTATGGCTGCTACAGCGGTGGCTTAAGAGACCCGCTTTGCTGCATTTGTCACATTTAAAGGTGGGGTTTTGACTCAGTGGGCTCTGCCTTCCGCTAGCTAATTTCCTCCTCTGCTAAGCTGCACTGCTTCCTCTCGTAGTTTGGAGACCATTCTTGAGCGCTTGTTTCTGAGGGCTACAGTCCTGAGAGTGATCTTCCCAGTTATCCACATCCCTGTCCATTTCTTTGAGGTCTGTCTTGCATGCATCCTATAATGTAATTTTGGCCACTCATTTAGATCTTTTTTCCCAGATGCCTATTCTCTATGGAGGATTTCCTTTGAGATGCACCCATCATTCATTTGGCGCCCAGGCCAGTGGACGTGTCTTTGTTCAAGTAGTGTTTAGGTGATGGATATAATGGCCCACTTGATCACTTCAGTGTTGGTGACTCTGTTCTTCCGGGAGGGTCCAACAATTCAATGAAGACAACACAGCTGTTGAACCTTTTTTCCTGTCCATGGCTCACTCTCATATAACAGAGTACCAATAACACCTGCACAATGCACATTAATCTTTGTATTCTGTTACTTTATTGTTTTGCCATGCTCTCTTGATCAGTCTAGAATGATATTGTTGTAGCAGCTTTTCAGATGCAGATATTGACTTCCTTTTCAAGTGAAAAGTTGACTGCCGTAATAGACCCCAAGCATGTCAACTTGTTCACCATTCAAGGTCATCATTGTTGATGTTGATGGAGGGCATTTCTTCAACTCCTTTGTGCGTTGGTAGTCTATTTTAGTCTTATGGCAAGCCCAAAGTTTTGGCAGGCTTTGGAAAAACTGTCCCTGAGGTTTTGGAGATGGGCTTCTGTTTGGGTTGTCGCTGTTACTTCATAAGCAAAAATGAGATATTGGATAAGGGCCTCCTGAGTCTTGATTTTAGATCTAAGTCTTTTAAGATTAAACAGCTTTCCATCAGATCTTGTGTGCAAATAGATTCCCTCAGTTGAGGAACTGAAAGCTTGTTTTAGTTGTTTTCTTTCAGGATAGAGAGAAAGGAATAAGCTATACTGAAACAAGGTACCTTTAGTCCATATAATTGCATCCACACTAGGGGTTGTATTTGTGTAACTAGATTGATGGGCAAAAAATTGCACACCTAATTGATACAGTTATAGCAGTATAAAATCCACATGCAGACTGGGCCTTAGAGCTTATCCTGCAGAAACTTATACACTTGCACAAATAGCTTTGATGACGCTAGATGCAGGAATAAAACTGTACATGTTACTGTAGGGTTGGCACTTGAGTGGCGATCATGTCATTAGGGAAGTCTGTGCCATTGCTGCTGAAATAAATTACTACATATCTGCTTATTCTCTGTTCCAGTATAGATGCAGCAGGTTGTACCTCCTTCCAACAACACGGGATTTAAAGAGAAGAGGGACTTTGCTCCTTTTTGGGGAGAGGTCTCTTCTTACACCATGGAAGAGTAACTCCCGTGGCATGAGGGAGATCAGGATTGCAGTACTGTGAAAACAAGTGTTCCCTGGGAAAGTCAGTCGTGTTCTGACGGCTATTTGAGTAAAACATTTTGGACTATTCACAGATGGGTTGGTTTTCTGTGCAAATTGTCCTTTGCTCTAAGAAGGGGTCCTCAGAATCCAGTCTCTGTTCTTCAGATACTAAAGCAGAAGTCCCAAACTATGGAGACCTCTAAGAAGGTATCTTCAGAATCCAGACCACCTGCAAGGGGTGCCATTGCCCCCAAAGAGGGGCTGTTCTGGTCCTGACTGTGGCTCTACTCTTGGCCTTGGCTTCTGTCTGCAGCTCAGCCATGGGCCCACTCCAGACTGTGGCTGGGGAAGGTGGTGGTACGGGCAGGGGCAAGGGCGGAGTACGAGGTAAAAAGTTCAGGGACCACTGTACTAAACAATGTTAAAACTGGAGAGCTGCACTTAAAACCTACGTAGCCCTGAATTACATATGAGCTCTGAAGGGAAATGGGTGGAAGCTTATATGCAGCTTGTACTTGCATTTCATAGAGGGTCTGTGATGCAGAACTGGATCCTGACCCGAAGTTTGAAAACCACTGTCATAGACAATATGGGGGCAAATCCTTACCTGGTATAAATTGTTCTTCATTCGGTGACGTGACGGGCATGCCTGTGATGGGCAGCCATGACGATAGCCTGCAAGGGGGTTATGTCTCAGGTGCGGGTATGTTCTCAGATGTGTTTGAACGTTGGTATGAACTTGCCAGAGTTCTCTTAGTATGTTTAAAAACCAGTCTCCTTTTCTTGCCTTTCTGCATCGCTCTAACTGGCTGTTGGTGACTTTTATTGATGGGATCTGGGTTTGCATAAACGTCTTGTCCTGTAACAACCCAGCTTTTATTGCTCTGTTGGATCCTGGGGTGAAGTCGTCGTAGTTCCGTATTTGACAGTGTAGTCTTTTGACAGAGAAGACCTTGTGGTGACAAATTTAGCATTATTCCTTCAGGCTGAAATAGGAAAAAAGTGAGATCCTTGAGGGCTCAATGTAAAGAGCTCTGCAACTTGGGGAGGTGTTTGAAGTAGATGGGGAAAGGCCATCCAGTCAGTGCATATCCTTTAAACTCCTATTATGCAGGTATAAATTACTGCAGAAGATGTGAGTGTGATGGAGAACTTGTGCGTCATTCCCCTCCCCCCCCCCCCTTAAAAAAAACCTACACACCTCTCCTGGTGAATTATTAGCAGATGTAGGGAGGAACACTAGAGCCAACTCCTGAAAGGTAAGTGTATGTGTTAAATGTGCCACCAGAGTAAAAATCCCTCTGCAGGAGATGAATGATTTGTGAAGAAAGTGCAGCCAGAAAGCTGTGGGAACATAGTAACTTGAGTGGTGAAGAGTTCCAGACAGGATGTGGGGAGGCGGGGCTTATATACAACTTCTGCTATGAACTTGGCTTAATAAATTGTCCTGGTTACAGCTGTCTGAAAGGGTGGAAGCATTGCACTGCTGAAAAACGCAGATGTAAGATACTGGCCACATGTATAAATTGACTCTGTGGGACTTAAGCATGTGTTTAATTACTTTGATGAATTAGAGTCTGAATGTGAGATGTGAATGTAAAATGCTGATGCATTCCTTTACCATTAACTGACTAGGCGTGACGGTGTAGATACAATTTACTTTTCAACGATGCATGTCAGGTCTACTCTAGCTCGCCATGGAATAGCAAGTCAAGATCTCAATCGTTATCTGCAGGGTAAACCAGGCCCACGGCATCTAGAAGTTCTGCAGCTGTGAGATGAGGACCATGATGGATGGTTCTGCTCCACTCGCACTGAGAAACTTCAGGTGGAAAAGGTGAAGCGCATCTGGGGACTGGTCCCACATGGTGGAAATAAGTCCCATACAAACAGAGAGGTTCAGGGCAACCCTTAACCTCTCTACCTTCTTTTCATCTGTGCATTTGGAAAACGAAATCAAAATCCTGGCAAAGCAAAGTGCTCGTCCCTGTGCGTTCTTGCCCTGGAAAGGGTATGAGAGGAAGAGAATGAATCACGTGTGACAGGTGTTAGTGGTGTCACTCGAGGCGTGATAAGAAGGCGCTTGGAAACTTCCATGCTGAGGGTTGGCTATGGACCTGTATGGACTGGATTGCTTCTTTGAATTGGAAGGCAACATGAGAAACTCAAACAAAAAACCTTTTGA
The DNA here is from genome assembly GCA_007922175.1 of Pelusios castaneus. Lineage (NCBI taxonomy): Eukaryota > Metazoa > Chordata > Testudines > Pelomedusidae > Pelusios > Pelusios castaneus. The sequence goes on from ML686102.1 coordinate 279,434, forward strand.
AATGCCTGGGGTTTCTTTTGTCAAGGAGACCTGCTTCGTTCTCCTGCTGACCCTGCTCCCCCAGCTGGGCAGCGGGACAGGAGTGGCGTGCTCCTAGGGGACAGGATCAGCAGGGGAAAGGAGTGGGCCCCCCAGGAGTGTGCTGCTCCTGCTGCTGGCTGGCCCTGCTGCCAAGCTGGGGGCCGGGCTGGGATCAGCAGGGGAAAGGAGTGGGTCTCCTTTCCCCTACTGACCTGAGGCCGGCAGGGGACAGGAGTGGCACGCTCCTTTCTCCTGCTGATCCCAGCCCCCAGCTGGGCAGCAGGGTCGGCAGGGGACAGGAGCGGCGCACTCCTTTCCCCTTCTGATCCCGGCCGCCAGCGGGCCGGCCAGGGAAAAATAGGTGCCGATATGCTGTACTGCTGTGTACTGGCAGAAAAAAAGCCCCTGGGCTTTTGGATGTAGCTGCTCCAGTTTGAATTGGGGAGCTCCTCAAGAGATGCCCAAAGCCCAAGGGAAGGAATGAAACCTGGAGGGGATTAAAGTTTCTGCTCTCCAGGAAAACTGGAAGAGGCATTCTCAACGGTGCTGATGTGTAAATTGATTTCGTGTCTCTGTGCATGTTGAGATGCACTTGCCATCTGTAGATGTCCTAACAGTTTACAAAGGGGTGATTTTTATCAACCCAAATGTGCAAGTAGGTAAACTGAGGCACAGATTAGCTAAAGCAGGTGTAGACAACCCCGGCATGCATGCCAGCAGTGGCACATGAGCCCATTTGGAATGGCACCCTCTGCGGCACCAGAGAAGTTACTTCTGCCACCGAAAGCCGCTCCAGGTGGTTTCTTTTGGGGGTGGCTGGGGCACAGGGGGTCCCCACCATGCCCAGGCATGCAGCAGAAAGAAGCTTCCTAGAGTGGCTCCTCTCTGTGGCATGCCGGCCCCAAAAGGAGCCACTTTGGGCAACTTCTTTCCATGACATCCCTGGGTACCCCTGAGAGGAGCTGCTCCAGACAGCTTCTTTCCATGGCATCCCTGGACCCCTATCCCCAGGCATGCTGCCAAGAATAGCTGCTCCAGATGGCTTCTTTCCTCGTGCAGTTCCTTTCAGAGGCATGCCTGGGAAGTGATTGCCACCCCACTCCTTCCCCCAGCTGTTGCTGCCACTGAATTTTCAAGCGGCTGCCACTTTTCTTCAGCGGAGGGGGTCACCGGCACCAGCTGAGGGTCGGGGAGGAGGGGCCGGCACAGGGGTTGGCAAAGGTTGCCTACCCATGACCTAAGGTATTACATAGTCAGTCCCAGCACAGAGCCTGAAATCAAAAAAGCCAGCTCTTCTGAGTCCGTCTCATGCCTTCAGACTTTCAACTACCTCTAGCCGAAATGGAAGCAACACTGTGGGTGAGATCCCTGCTAGAATTCTATATTAAAGGGGGATTTCATGAATGAGAAATGGTTCCTAGATGGACACCAGACTGACTTGCGTTGCTCTATCCAACACGTGTTGATGGCGCCTGAGAATCTGTGTGTCTGGAATGCAGCTGCATCGGAAGAGCAGGAAACTTCGACCAGAAATCAGTTAGATTAGATTTCTTCCTGGCCAGTCATTCTGTTTCCATGAAAATAAACTAACTGTGCCAAGCAGTCATGTTACTCAAGGGCTAGGTATAACAAAAAAACCTGTCTCATCTATGTAACAGGCAGTGCGGCTCACCGCAAAGGGCTGTTTTTGGAAGAGGTGTGGATAAAAGTAATGTCCGGATTGGCTTTTGGTTTAAACATGCTGTACGTTGTCTGAGTGCAGAATAACCCTGGTTCAAATGTAAATGATGGTCTCTAGTGGTATTTGGAGGAGATGAAGGTATGATGTAATACACTAAAAGATAAACAGATACCTGCAAGAATTAAATCATATTTAAGAACATGAAATGGAGGTTGAGCTTTTAAATAAGCTATCACTCGATTGAACTTTTTTTTTCTGTTCGATAATCCAAAAAGATAGCTGCTAAATTAGAACACTTAAACAGTGTCCAAGTAATGCATCCAGAAGATGGAGCAATAATGAAACACACAGGCCAAGATTCTAACAAAAAGAATGAGTTCATTTCTAGATCACTCATTGAGATGTCTGCTTTTCAAAATCGCTCTCCATCCAGCGCTCTCCTCATAGACTCCGGGGTCAGAAGGGGCCAATTTATTCTAGTCTGACCTCCTGTACAATGCAAGCCACAGAACCCCATCCACCCACTCCGATAATAGATCTCTAACCTAAGACTGAGTTATTAAATTCCTCAAATCATGATTTAAAGACTTTAAAGTACAGAGAATCCATTGCAATTGGGTCATGCCCCCATGCTACAGAGGATGGCAAACACCCCCCACTCCCAAAAGTCTTTGACATTCTGCCCTGGGGGAAAATTCCTTCCTGATCCCAGATATGGTGATCAGTTAAACCCACAGCATATGGGCAAGATTCAGCAGCCAGATACTCAAGAAGGAATTCTCTGTAATAACTCAGAACCCACCCCCCTGTCCATCATTCCATCAGCATATCTACCACCTGGAGGCAAAGGTCAGTCAGTTACCAGACTAGGCTGTCCCATTATACCATCCCCTCCATAAATTTATCAAGCTCAGTTTTGAAACCAGCTACGTTTTTTGCCCCCACAGCTCTCCTCGGAAGGCTATTCCAGAGCTTCACTCCCCTGATGGTTAGAAACCTGCGTCTAATTTCAAGACTAGATGTCCTGATGGCCAGTTTATATATATTAATTCCCGTGTTCTCTGCCAGCTGTGCCCATTTGAATTCTATCTAGATATGTTAGTTGTGGATGATCTCTAAAGGCATGGAGAAGAGCGCAAGTTCAGATGTCTGCCCGAATGCCAACATGGGAGGCATATAAAGCAAGGCTTCATCTACCCTTAAAATTTCAAAATGTCTGACAAAGTGAGATTTTTCTCCCACGAAAGCTCATGTGATAAATACATTTGTTAGCCTTTAGAAGTGCCACAGCACTCCATTTTGTTTTTCTTAAAACTTACCTCAGCCTGGCTGTGGCACTTGAGTGTGGAAAATGCACACCCCTGAGTGACACAGGTGTGCCAACAGGTATGCATGCACTCCAGAGCACCCAATTCTGTACATTGTTGTCCTGGTGTAGCCACTAACTGAGGAAATCGTCTGCAGAGTCTAGAAAATGTCTCGACAATGGATGGGGATTAGATGCCGCAGCAGGTGTTGGGACCCACTGAATAGGACATGAAAGTTGACATCAGGAATCCTGGTTTGTAGGCCTTGCTCCAACTGAAGTGCTGTAGTGTGGGGCAAGTCAGTTAATCTCTGGGCACGATTTGCAGAAGTGCTTTAGATTCAGCATTTACGCATTCATTGTCAGTCGATAATTCCAACAGGTTCCTAGGGCAGATCTTTAGTGGGCAAAGGCAGCTGTCACTTGGTGGTGGTGTTATGCTTAATTCTTCAAGTTCTTTTTCTGTGCATGTGAGCAAATATTTAGTCTGCGAAGACATGCTGTGTATTAAGCGAGACTCTGGGCAAAGGGAGTTGTGCAAGCAGCAGGAAAGTTTGCTCTCTGCCTTGGTCTCTGATTAGAGTGAATTTTTGAGCCAGAGTTGCTTCCTGGGAAGTGGGCACAGGAGCTGGGCTGAGATTCCAGGAAGTAATGGCTTCCTGCATGCTGTTTGCAACCGCCTCTGTTTCACAACTGCTGGATGTTTCTTAGTAAAGCAACTTTCTTTGAAGCTATACCCAGACTCCATGTTACTGATATACCTTCCACTGGGGAACTGACCTGTTAGATCCTGGATGCCTGCTCCTGCTTGGCAAAAGATTATGTTCGGGTCAGAAGGAGAAGTATGATCTTTGTGTGGATGTAGAAGTTTTTATGTATCCAGAGAATCAAAGCTCTTGCTGCCAGTGGTCTTTGAGGAATAAGTCCTGCTGATCAGTATTGAAAACAGTTGTGGGTGCTAGGGCACGTGGTTGAAATTGCCTCAGAAAGAGCGACTGAGACTTCATTGTTGGCGTTCATTGGGTTTTTTTGGGTGTTCTGTGTGGAAGGCATCTCCCTTACAAAAAGGCTGGGAGTTCCTACACTGAGTAGTACGCAGACTTGACCTGACATGACTGCAAATGTAAATGAGCGAGGAGGAAGGATAAAGGTGATGGCCAGAGGTCCCTTTTTCTTTGTGATGCAGTGATATTTATCTTCTGGTGTCTGGTGGCAGCAGTCGCTTTAGAGAATCCCAAATAACTCTAAAATCAGCCAAACAAAATCCCTCCACCCGCAACGTACAGGTTCCCACACACCTAAGATTGTAGGAATACCATGGCCCAGGCAACACTAGGCCTGTGTTTTACTAGGGCGTCCTGGTAGTAGTAGTGTCTGCAATTAAAATCTTACAAAAAGAAATAAAAATAGTCGCTTAGCACATGGCCCCAGTGGGGTGGGACTTGTCTGCATTTTAAGCTTGAGGGAAACAAAGCCCTTCTCCAAATGGGTCCAAATTCTGAAAGGGGTTAGAAAGTTTATGAAGATCAAACTCCTTCTTCTTTCTTTTACCCCATCCCACCTGAACCAGATCAGAAACCTGCTGCTCCTACGGCCGTGAGGAAGTCATATGGATGGCAGCCACATGCTGGTCAGGCTCTGGCTGAGAACCGCTACTGTAGAGTGTTTTGTTCCGGGGGATCAGTGCCCCGGACAATTGTCCTTCTTCTGAACACTCTTTACCACCTGAATTTGTCCTGCACGACAGCTAATGGTAACAGGGTGCCTGATTAGAGCAGGAGAGTAGGTATCCCTTTAGGCCGGTGTTGTGAGGCTAGGATAGCTTCCAAATGTCAGGGCAGTGGGCAGAGGCTCTAAAGGGAATGGCTTGGTCCATCCATTTGCACTGAGTATTCTCTGATTTTCTTATACCACACAAGCTCCGGCCTGGATTGAAGCTCTTGAAGAGGCCACTCAGGAAACTGTAAAGCAGCCAGCTCAGTAGCAGCGACACATCAGCGGAGCAGCGAGCAATTGTCTCCGTGAATTCTGTGTTTTCCTGCTGGCCCGGTGACAGTGCAGTCTGGAGTGCAACATGGGAGCGGGGCTTTACTCATCCTGCCTAGAGCATCTGTGAGCAAAAAGACAACTACATAGCCTGCAGCCATGTCTTTCCAGGCTGTGGTCTTGTGAGGGCTCAAAGCTAACTGAGATGAGGCTTGGCCAGTCCTCAGATTGTCAGGCTCCAGGGGAAAAGAGCAACCCACAAGCACCTCATTTACATTCTGCAGCATAGCCCAATTTTAGTCTTCTGTGGTACTTCCCCATTGTCACCAACCAACTCACGAGCATTGTTAAAGTTGTCATCCTCCTCCCGTGATGTGGGAATGACTTTTTTTAAACTCATTTTACAGATGCAGCACTTAAGGCTGGCCTGCATTGAATGCTTAGGTTGATGGAGCTACAGTGCTGAGGGCTTGGAAAAATCCACACCCTGAACTCAGTAGCTATGCCAGTGTAAGGGAAGCCAGGGAGAATGTTTCTGTTGAGCTACCAACTGCCACACAGGGAGCTCACAGGAAAACCACTGGTGCCACCCAAACTTCAGAGGGAACCATTTGAGTGTGTTCCTTTTGTCTAATGGCACTGGGGTCTCTAAGCACTCAGACTAATAAGGGAATAATAGGCAATCTCTCACGTACAATAGAGAGAGACCTTGGTGGCAGAACTTTCTTCTGTATTTTACCTTCTTTGCGTCAGTGTTAAATATATATGTCCCAAGGATGGGGTTATAAATGAATACAGGGTGTGGAAGCGTGATTAAGAACAGCCTGTGGCAAGCTTACAAATGCTGCCTGTTTTTCTTCTCCGCCCCCGTCCTGTTGAAGGTAATTGTCATCTCCTGGTGTACATTGACGGTCGGGGAGATGCTGGGTGAGAAGATGACTCGCACAACAGTTGCTAATTTATGCCTTGCAGCAGCAGATCCAGGCCAGATGTCTTGGCTCTTCTTGATACTTTTTTGTTCGCTAATAATCACATGTTGGTAGGTGCGGGGCCTGTTTTGCACTCGGTGCTCCGGGGGAGAGATGGCTTGTTACAGAATCTCTCATGATCCCTTGGTGCAAGACATCTGTTCGTTCACATGGCGTGGGCGCAATAAGAGACCCCACCCATCGTTCCTTTCTTGGGGCTTTGTCCCCGATCCTGTGGCTTTTACTTGTAACAGGCTGGTTTCTGGAGTCCCACGTTTGCTGTAACTTCTACTGATTTGGAGTTTTTTACACTTTGATCTTTGTGGCATAGCTTAGACTGAACCGTGATCCTTAGACTTACAGACTTCATGGGCAGCAGTGACCATCGTGTTAATCTGTTCTGACCGCCTACATGTGGAAGGCCACAGAGCCTCATCACCCACTCCTGAAATAGATGGCCCTTCTCTTCCTGCCGGGGAGGTTTTTCTGCTACAGATTCTTAATGGTTCCTGTTCTCCGGAGGGTGACTGACCCAAGCAGCAGAAATCTGTAACTTCCCTTCAGGCAGTTGCTTGGGGCCTGCATCCCTGTACTTCTGCAGTAGTTTACCTGGTTGGGTTATCCCTTCAGGTAGGAAGAGAGTTTGTCTCAGACAAGGCCCCCCTCCCGCATCACCGGTTCGTGTGTCTGCACAAAAACAAAGATCAGGATTGCCCATTTATTGGTCCTGACCAGTAACTTCATGAAGGAAGTGCCATCTGTGGGTAGACCAGCACATCAAGCAATTATAAGTCAACCCTGTGGCCTGTATTTTAATGTTGCGGTGGATGCCAATAGCAGAGTAATGCTGTGAATCGAGGCTTGCATTTGACAGGCAAAAGAGGTATTGGAAATGCTGCACTGGGGCGGTATTAATGTTGCCAGAACAATTTTTGCTTCTGAAGTGCCTGACTCTTGGGTGCTTGATCTCGCTGTCTTAATACTGTCTTAATGTTTTTAAGCCTGGAAGGAGAATTGGACCCTAGAATTTGGTGGTTAGTGGCTTGTAAACCTTACAAGCTCATCTGCCTTTGCTAGTGGAGCTGGTAAATTCCACGTGCCAACAATTGTGTGCTTAGCTAGCAAATGCGACATGGGCATAATAGAATTTTTGATGGTGCAGCCTCAGTCCTGTACTTTCAGGCATGTCTAATTATATTGTAAAACTAGATTTTTATTTCAAATGTTTCAGATCACGTGCTGCTCATGTAATGCCTGTTTGTGTGATGTATATTACCATTGCAATGGCCTGGCCTGGTAATCTAGTGTGCTAGGCATTGTACAAACACAGGACAAAATAAGCTCCTATCCCCATTCGAGTTTTTCTGTTTTGAAATGAAGGTAGTCAGAAAATACACGCACATGCACTTGTCCTCCCAAAATTCGAACAGCTGAAAAGATTTTATTCAAATGTCACTCCCCAAAAATCCTCTTATGGGCCAAAGGCCATGGGAGAAGCTGTCGTCCCAAAGCCAAGATCGGGAGTAACAGTGCTGAACCCATTTTCACTTTGTGTCTGTTTCCCTCCCACTCCTTTAATAACAGTGGCTGTGATCATACCCCCCTTTGCAAACAAGCTAACTTGAGGCACAGAGAACTTCAGGGGCAGTGAGTTGTTGGAGAGGCCAGGATTCCCAGTCCCCCGCTTTAATCGTCGTCTCAGCTAAAGCGAAGGTCCTGAAGAGAATGCAAATGCAGGTTTTATGGTGTGATGGCCAAGCTTTCTATCGCCTGACGCGTGGTGGAGTAGCTGTGGTCACTGCACATCGTATCAAGAGGAGGAAGCTGAGTTTCTGTGGGATCGAGAGGAAAAAACCCAGGCGTGTAGGTGGTGGGAATCCCCAGATATCAGCTTGTAAAAGCTTTTTCAGCTCAGCCTGCATGTCTGTGAGTTAAACATGCAGACATCGCCTGAAGAATTCTGAAAGATAAGTCGTTGGCTCATCTTCTTACCAAGTGCTTCCTTAGAAACTAGGGTGCTTAATAATAAAGATCTTGTATAGAACTTCCCCTCCATAGATCTCAGTCATTTACAAAGGGACGGTAGGGGAGTAAGTGTTCTTAGCAGGGCTGGCCCGACCATCTATGACAACTAGAGGGTCGCCTATGGCACCAGACTATAAGGGGTGCCAAATTAGATGAGTGATTTCCCCCCCCCATTTAAAAATATATATATATATTAATAGGTTCATTCTAGACTTCCATTTTTTTTTTAATATTGAATATGGGGTGGGGGCGCCAAAGTCATAGTTCGCCTAGGGTGCCAAAAAGCCCTTGATCTGGCCCTGGTTCTTAGCCCCCTCCATAGCCCTGGGGAAACTGAGATACGTGGAGGTGGAGTGACTGGAACCAGCTCTCCTTGTCCAGTTCAAAGAGAGCAATGTTGGTTTTTTGTATATTCCTTTGCTTTTGAGCATCTGCATTTGAATTCTCTGTCTTGATTGAATGCCAGATGTTTTGACAGGCTTAAGCTCTCTGAGTAGGGAGGGAACAGGGACTCTTGGTTGAGATCATCAGCGAACAGGCGTGACTGAATCACAGCATAGCTAGCTAAACAAGTTACTGGTCTAGCTGCAAGCATTGCTGCATGACATTCTTTGACCAGTCCTACAGCTATACCATAATAATCCATACAAACGAGGAGCCCTGTGGCACTTTTGAAGACTAACAGATTGATTTATTGCATGAGCTTTCGTGGGAGAAAATCCCACTTCGTCAGACGCTTTGGATTTTCTCCCACAAAAGCTCATGCGTTAAATAAATTTGTTAGTCTTTAAAAGTGCCACAGGACTACCTTTTTGTTTTGCTGATCTAGATTAACATGGCTACCCCTTTTTGAAAGACTCACTTCTGTTTCATTTGCTCATTTGACAAATGGTCTATGGCTGTGTGACAAGATTTGCATGTGTAAAATTGCTTTATTACTGGACGTGCTGGTTAGCCCGGGAGAGGGAGTCCTTTTTATGACTTTATAGAAGAAGGCCTTGCTGAAATTGTTAGTGCAGTCACACTAAACTCATGGAAGAAAACTCTTCCAAAGGTGCCTGATCTGTATTTAGCCACCTGAATAGCCATTCTAGCATTAATTTATTTTTAATGGGGTTTGGGCAGTTACATCACTTTAAAATTCCACCTATCCTCTATAGGGTTTTATTAAAGGATAATTCATTGAATGGACATCTTAATCCTTTATTCGTCTTTTCTTTCTCCTGACCCTGAGAGGGAGCTGGGTAGCACCCACTCTGTAATAACTGTCTTTTAATTTTTGCATTTTTAGCTGTGCCTTGTTGAGTCTGCCTTTGGGTGCCAAATCCTCAGACCTTTCTGGCTCCTTCCTCTCTAGCCACAGCCTTGCAACTCCAAGCCTCTGTGGCCAGCATGGGGTCCCAGAGCTGTCAGCTGAAATGATGGCATGTACTGGATCCCACTTCCCGTCTCCCAGTGGGGCTTGCACGCTCATCAGACCAGTCAGCTTCATTTTGTCACGGTTAATTTTAGTAACAATCAGAGACGAGTCATGGGCTTCCATGAACTCTTGTTTATTGCCCGTGACCTGTCCCTGACTTTTGCTAAAAATAACCATGACAAAACCTTAGCCTTATAAGGCACAGGGCAAGGCAACATTTTCAAACCTGGGCGTCTAAAGTTCATCTTCTAGGCCCTGGTATAGCAGGTGCTCAACTCTAAGCCCTTGTTTGTTGTATTTAAATTGGTCGGATATAAGCACGTGCTTAAAAGCTTTGAACAGGGAAGGGATTACTTAAAGGTGCTTAAAGTTAAGCAAGTGCCTATGTGCCATGCTGAATCAGGGCCCAAATCTATATTTAGATACCAAAGTGGAAGTGGCCTGATTTCCCCTTCCCACTCCCCTCACTCCCATTGTTAAGCACCTGCAACTCCCAATCAGAGATTTTCATTTAGAAACCCAACTTTAAACACCCAGGTTTGAAAACTTTGGCCCCAGCAGGGCCCAGTCTTGAAATCCGCAGCAGGCTATCAGAAAGCCCAGACGCCATATCTTGACGGAAGGAACAAGAAGTGTTTTGGGTGTTCATTATAAATCCCTTTCCCCAGATGAGTTGGTTCTCAAATCCATTTCCAAATGGGTGAGGGAGTGTGTATTTATACCACCCTTATAAGGGTAACTGGAGCAAAACAAGACCCCGATCCTGCAGCGTGTGGTGCTTGTGTGTGGTTTTATATTGTGGTAGCCAGTTAATCGTGGATTGTGACCCCCTGTAAGTGCTGTTCAAGCACAGAACAAAAAGACAGGCCCTGTCTCAAATAGCTGACAACCTCAGTGACTATATGGACTCTGCTCCTGGGTGGTGTGTGGGTGGGTGTGTGTGTGTGTGGGTGTGTTTAAAAAAGGTGCTAGTACTCAGCCCAATCTGGTCCCGACCCCAGCTGGGGACACGGTGCCGGGCCATGGCAGCGTCATGAGCCCAATCTGGCCCTGACCTCGGCCGTGGCTGGGAACAGGGGCCACCAGCTCTGGCCCTGACCCTGACTAGGGACTTGGGGCCACCACTGACAGGAGCTGGGGCTGCATCACTATGAAAAAAAGGTGCCGCTACTCCGTATCAGTGCATACTGTCACAAAAAAGCACTGGTTTGCAGGATTATGGTCTAAGCCTGTGATGCTTTTTATGCAAGGCTCGACAAAATTGGCTCCCAGCTAGGATCCAGCAGTTTTATTTTTGGTCACCAGAGGGGCTCCTCTGCTGCATTTCCACAGTGGAGCTAGGAGCCAGGCTATAACCCGGCACCCAGGTTTTGTTGAGCCCTGTTTTTATGCAACTGATGTGCCTGTAAACTAGGAAGTTGTTCCAGCGTTCTGGTCAGGTAGTGCCTTTCAGCTGAAGATCCTCCATTTTGCTTAGATTAGCTGTTGCTCAATTCTTTCTCTGCTCTGTCAACAGTAATGAATCTGAGCTGGCCTTCCTTAGGCAAAGAGGTCGAAACACTGAGAGGAACTCAAGGCCAGGTCTTCAGATGCACTCAGTTCACACTGAGAAGAATGGGAGCCGCTGGGATACGAGTTCTCTGGGGGAGCTGGCCACTTGTTCAGATGTCTAAACATGCTCTGCTCCCCATCTTTTAAAAGAAACCCTGGTGCCAGATTTTCAGCGGTCGCTGCACTTGCTTACATGTTTGATTAAGGAAGTGGGACTGAGTAGCACTCTGGTTTGCGGCTTCCACAAGCAGTGCCTGTGCTGTGCCAACGGCGAATGACAGTCAGTGCTCCTTTGCATGAGAATTCTTAGAGCCCCCTCATCTTGGGATATTCCCACGTGTGTCCTTTGTTCGCAGACAAACTTCATTATTTTTGCAAGTTAATTTTGGTTCTCCCGCTGTGTTGTGGGTCTTGTTTCTGAACGTTTCCGCTCTTATCTCCAGCCTTCAGCTTGCTGACTTCACTTCCAGCCTTTCGTGTTGCAGTAGCAGGGGTCGGTGCGAGCCTGGCACCCGGCGTGCAGTCTTTGGAGGGGTGGGAGGGTGTACGCTGCATGCCCTATCCTGTGGGAACACACTGTTGACACCAGATCGTTAGGCTGAATTGCGAAAGGGGGTGAAGGTCTGATTTAGTAATTTTATGTGGTGTTCCATTAGTCTCTCTACTTCTTGCAACTCAGGCTTTTTAAAACGAATGAACTGGATTAAAATAACCTCCTTTGTTCTATCATACCAGCTGCTCCAAAAAAAAAACTTATTGCTAGATGGATGGGAGCTCATGCTGGCATGTTTTTATACCTACAGAGAGCCTGCATTTAACATCTTTTTAAGAAGAGTTTTTTGTTTGTTTTTGAAGGTAAAAACTTTTTTTTTTCTTTATGAATCTGAGAAATAAGGGGCTAGTGTCAAACATCACATTATCCCTTCCTCTTGAGTCACTACATTTTTGGAGGTACCAGCTGCTCAATGGGGAATTTACACCCAAAAACCAGGAGTTGCTGTTCCTGTCGTTAGGCATTGAGACAAGAGTGCTCAGGGTTCATTAGGGCAGTCTTCCCAACCCCAAACATGTGCCAAAAAAACCTAAACCCACCACTAAGGCAGGCACAAAAAAAAATCATGAGACTGGCTTGAAAATTGCAAGATTTCTAAAAAGTTATAATTTGGGGGGTTAGTCTAGTGTTTGAATCTCTTAAGGGTGCATGCCAGTCACGTTTTCAAACCTTTTCCCTGAGCCATGAGTTCTATGAACTTTAGGCTTTTATGGCTTTTGCCAAAAATAAACCAATCTTCCTCAGACCCTCTGTGCAAGTTCATAAGCTTGTCTCTTTCCCCAGCAGAAGTTGATCCAGTAAAAGTTATTACCTCACCCACCTTGTATCTCACAATCACCTGCCTCCTGGAGCTGGAGCTTTAGGCAAAACCTAAAATATCATGAATGCTAGCAACATTGGGTGCGATTAAGGTGTCGGAACCTCAGCTGATGTAAAACATGGTGGTGCCATTGACCCCTATGAAGCTATGCTCATCTGTACCAGAGTCCTAGAGTTTAAGGCCAAAAGGGACCACCAGTTCATCTAGTCTGTCTGATGTCCTGTATGATACCATCCCTACTACTAAGCTGAGAAACTGGTGGGAGATGGGTAAAATCAGGAGTTCTCATTAACCTAGGTGTGAAATGAATCTCTTGGCTTCTTGCCAGCAAGAGGCTGTGACAGGTTACTACAGACTCCTGGAGCCTTTTGACCATTAATGTTTTTAGGCAGTCAAGGGCTTGTCTGGTCTCAGGCAGCCTTAGGCAATTGGGGGCCCTAGGCGAAGGCCCATTGTGGTGCCCCCCATAGGAACTTGTGCCCCCCATAGTCCTCCCCACAGCCCCAGCTCCCCACCACTGTCCCCCCTGAGCCCTAGTCCCTCCTTGAGACCCCAGCACCGCCACCAGCCAGCAGTCCCAGGGCCAGTTCCTCCCCCTGCTGTCGATCAAGGCAGATGTGACCTTTTGGGGTAGGTGAAGCAGGTGACGGGGCCCCTTACTGCTTGGGGCCCATGGCGTATGCCTGCTTCAACTACTCCAAAAGTCGCCTCTGTCTGGTCTTCTAAATCTACACGCTTGATTCTGTTCAGTCTTGGCTCCCTTTTCCACCAGCACAGGGTGTGCGTACGTGTGAGATCTGGCCCTTCTCTGAGGCCATCACTGTGGAATCTGTGGGAAGTAAGGATCCATGGGTATAGCTTAGAGCCGTGGTTCTCAACCTTTTGCAGGTTCCAACAGCTTGGCAGCATGTTGCAACCCTACAGGACACACCAGCCCCTCCCCACAAGGTCAATTGCAGCCATCTCCCCAGCTCTCCGACACACTTACCACTGTGTGGCAACACAGTAATGTGTCCCGATACAGTGGTTGAGAATCACTGGCTTGGAGAAAGGATTTTTTTTTTTCCAGTGGGTGGGGCCTGATCCACAGGCCGGAAATAACCCAGCTTGGCTAACTGCTCAGGTTTCATTTGCAAAGCCAATCTTTTCACACATGATCCACAAGAAACTTGGCACCCCTGTAAGCTGTTGTTAATGTCTTCTCCCGTTAAAATTGCAAGTGAGTTTGCAACAGAGGGGTGGGAAGGGGGAGAAATAGGAGTCAGAAACCTCAGTTTTGTGTTGCCAAAGTGTCAATAACAAGTTGGGTTTCAATCCCTTGATGACATCCATGTAGCACTTTCCTGCAAAATCAAAGACAAGCTGCAGAGTGATGTGTGTTTTTTGAAGTGCATTCTCTTTAGTATTCCCCTATGATGTATAAAAATCGTCTCAAAGACTTAGTTTTAGGGTTCGTCTACCTGGAGAAACTGACCAGCATTACGTTTCTATTATAACTGTTCCGTTATAGCTACTTGGAATCTTCTTTGGCTATCCCTTAAATACGACGGTGCCACCCACACAAAAGGTTCATGGTGGATTTTTAGGTGGATAAACAGCCCAATTCATGCCCTGTAGATTTTTGAATAGAGGTGTGACGGGTATAATTGGGGAGGAGACAGTTGTTGGCTAGAGTGCTGTGCGCTTTCTTTCCTGTTGTGTTGCTTCTGTCTCATGAGCATGTCCATTCTCCTCAAAATGGACTGTAGCGTGATGTATGGTATGGTGCCGCTGTGCTCTGTTCTATACCAAATCTTCCCGCTTTGTTGGGTTGAGGCCATCCCTTTCAAAGTGTACTTCCATATGTCTTGGAAGCATTTCCACTACCCTCTACAAGCCCTTCTTCCCTGACTTAACTGGGAAATGGGAGATGAATATCAGGCATATGTACACAGAGGTCAGCCCCACAAAGTTGGTGTTTCAATACCTGCACTTCTACACTACTGATGTTTGTTGCAGGGAGAACGCTGATATTGTTGGAATGAAGTTCCAAAGGGGTAGCCATGTTATTTTGCAGAAAAATAGAGTCCTGTGGCACTTTTAAAGACTAACAGATTTTATTTATCGCATGAGCTTTTGTGGGAGAAAATCCCACTTTGTCAGACACTTTGAAGAAGTGTCTGACAAAGTGGGATTTTTCTTCCACGAAAGCTCATGCGATAAATAAATCTTAGTCTTTAAAAGTGCCACAGGACTCTGATTGTTGGAACAGTTTTTGGAATAACTCCCTGCGCAGACTCTAAAATGCTGTAGCTATTGAGAAATAAATAAGGCTATGTACACACTACCATTCTTACCGCGCAATAATCCTGTTGCGCCTTAAATGTCCCGTGGCTGTTGTTGCGCGAGATCGCGTACACACTCGGCTGGCTCTAACGGAACAAAGCCCCCCCCCTTCTTTTCGCAGTCCTCCAGAAAAACAAACTGAATTGTGGGTACCTATCCCACAGTCCCCAATATCATTTCCCGTGGTGCATTATGCTACCGACGCTACCCAGCAGTTGCCGATAGCAACGAGCGCGAATTTCAAATTGAAGCAACCGGTTTCCGGAACTGCCTTTTAATAATCAACATGGATTCTGCTGTGATCTTGAATGCTGCGTTCAGCATTGTAAACACAGCCCAGATTCTGATGCGGTACGCCTTTGGCTCTGATTCAGAGCAGGACTCGGATGACTCTATTTCGGATACGGACAGCCTTGAGAACAGAACTGATATTCTCATCAGTTCTGCAGACCAGCTGCACAGCCTGAACCGCCGTGTTTGGTCCCGGCAGACGAGTACAGATTGGTGGGACCGAATCGTTCTTCAGCTGTGGGATGATGAGCAGTGGCTACAGAACTTTAGAATGCGGAAAGCCACATTTATGGAACTCTGCCAGGAGCTTGCCCCGGACCTGCTGCGCAAGGACACGAGGATGAGATCCGCCATCTCCGTGGAGAAGCGTGTGGCTATTGCCCTATGGAAACTTGCCACCCCGGACTGCTACCGCTCGGTCGCAAACCAGTTCGGGGTCGGACGTTCGACCGTTGGAGTAGCTCTGTCATAAGTGTGCAGAGCCATCAACCGTCTTTTGCTAAGGAGGACGGTGACACTGGGGAACGTGAGGGACATCATCGATGGATTTAAGGAGTTGGGCTTCCCGAACTGTGGTGGTGCAATAGATGGAACTCACATCCCTATTCTCGCCCCTGACCATCTCGCCTCCGAGTACATAAATCGTAAGGGATACTTCTCCATGGTTCTTCAGGCACTGGTGGACCATCGTGGTCGCTTCACGGACATAAATGCAGGTTGGTCTGGAAAGGTGCACGATGCACGCATCTTCAGAAACTCTGGACTGTTCAGGAGGCTACAGGCGGGCACCTTTTTTCCCGACGAGAAACTAACAGTGGAGGGTGTTGAGATGCCAGTAGTTATCCTTGGGGACCCCGCCTACCCACTGATGCCATGGCTTATGAAGCCTTTCACCGGGAAGTTGGACCCTGCCAAGGAGCGCTTCAATTACCGTCTAAGCAGGTGTCGAATGGTTGTTGAGTGTGCCTTTGGCCGTTTAAAAGCACGTTGGAGATCGCTGTACGGCAGGCTTGATCTAAATGAGGACAACATGCCTACAGTCATTTCTGCGTGTTGTGTTCTTCACAATATTTGTGAAAACAGGGGGGAGAGATTTAATAGCTCGTGGTCCATGGAGGCACAACGCCTAGAATATGCCTACCAGCAACCGGACACCAGGGGTATCCGGGGGGCTCAGCTAAGGGCTGTGCGCATAAGGGAGGCGCTAAAGAATCATTTTGGTACTGCGGACTAAAAGTGTACCTTTTTATCTCTCTTTTACTTTTTAATTGCTATTTTTTTTTAACTGTATGAGAATTAGTTCATTGATTTTTTTTTTTTTTTCCTGTTCTGTGTTTCTATAACAACAAACGTTTAAGGCATATTCAAAATGACACCAAATAAAGTCACATTGAGTTTAACATTGCTTGTCCTTTATTAATATAACAATAATGTAAGGTTCGCAGTGAGGGAAGGGTTGACTAAAGGTGGGTATAGGTGCGGGACTCTACGACATACGTTGGGGGAGGTGTTGAGGTAACATTACACCATGGGTGTCCATGGTGGTCTAAAAACTGTCTGGGGGGAGAATGTTGCGTGGATGGAGGGAAAGGAAGATGATGCTGAGGGTGGGGGGGGCGAGACTGGAGCAGACCGACCATGGACTTCAGGAGGTTTGTCTGTTCGTGCAGAATGCCTATTAGGGCATCCTTCTGCTTCTCCCTCCTCTCGCTGCTCTGTCTCTTGTCCTCCCTGCACTGCCTCCTCCATTGCCTTGTCTCCCTTGCAGAAGCCTCATGGGCTTGCATGAGCTCTTTAAATATATCTTCCTTGCTCCTGTGTGGCCTGCGCCTTATCTTCCTCAGATGCTCTGCAGCAGCTGTACACTGTCCATCGAAGGTCGTTCCTGTGCAGATATGAAAAAGTTTGAATGGCATTATTGTTCTCGCCACGTTCAGGTGCAAATAAGGAGGTTCTCACAACACATTCCTTGGTTACTCAAGGGAGGACATACTGTGGGCAGTAACAATTTTCCCAAAGATTGGGACGTGTTGCTGTGAGTTGGTCCACGGGACAGTTGACTATTGACGCTGCTTGTTCTGAACCCCTGTCAGAGATGGCTGCAATAGAAGCAGATATCACGCTGCTTAGAGTGCCTCTGCAAGCGAGAATGCATCTCCTGCATGTGGCTGACTTCCAGCCGGGACCTTACGCTGCAGGATTGTGCGCGGCAATGGTTCCC
The DNA here is from genome assembly GCA_007922175.1 of Pelusios castaneus. Lineage (NCBI taxonomy): Eukaryota > Metazoa > Chordata > Testudines > Pelomedusidae > Pelusios > Pelusios castaneus. The sequence goes on from ML686102.1 coordinate 296,602, forward strand.
GCAGCCATGCTTGCTAGCCTGAGAGGAAGAGTCTCCCTGAATGGTGGAGGGCAGAGGCTCGCTCTACCATCTAATTTCAAGAGAAGACTCTGGAGATATTTGGAGCACGCGTTCAGTGACTTGAGAGGGAACGACTACTTGGCAATTGAGGCATGCATTGATGCGCTTTTTATGTAATGCCAGTAACACCACGACTCATCATTATCGCACAGAAAAGAAGACACATAAAAGGAGAACTCAAAGCGTTATCTTCCTGTACACGCTAAGCTGTAGCTGATAGAATAGAGAGCACTGCCAACGTAACTTACCAGAGGTGCCATCTGCCGATTCCTGGGAAGGCGTTGAAAAGGAATCCGTGGAGCTTGTATCCGGCGGGGTGGCGAATAACTCCTGGCTCCCCAGCTCGGTGGCTCCGTTGTCTCCGTCCTCGTCCTCTTCCTCCTCTGCTTCCTCGTCAACGACTGCATCGTCGCCTTCTGCCGCCTTTTCATTTTCTGATGCTGTCGCGGAAGTGTCCACCGTAGAGATCGGGGTGGTTGTGGGATCTCCGCCCAGGATCGCCTCCAACTCCTTGTAATACCGGCACGTTGCTGGCGCGGAGCCAGAGCGCCGGTTGGCCTGTCTGGCTCTGTGGAACGTTATCCGCAGCTCCTTGACCTTGGCCCGGCATTGCAGAGTGTCTCTCTCGTACCCCTTTTCAGTCATCGCCTGAGAGATTTGTCCGAAAATGTCGAAATTCCTCCGGCTGCCACGTAACTGTGACTGCACGGCGGACTCTCCCCAGATGCCTATCAAATCCATCACCTCTGCTGTTGTCCAGGCTGGAGCTCGTTTGCTGCGGCGCGAAGACATTGCGAGCAGAGCACACGGGCAGCACCACAGAACAGCGAGGCAGAAGGGAGAGTGGGGAATTCAAAAAATCGCGGGGCAGAAGGGGAGGTCGGGAAAAATGACGTCACGGCAATAGAGGACAGGAGGAAGTGCAGAAGGGAGGGGATTGGAATTGTGGGCCATTTCCGGAATGTTCACATTGCGCGAGAAGCGTACACACACGGGCTGTCGCGCAATAGCTATTCCGCGTTAGCAGCAACCACGCTCGTTTTGGTGGTTTACATTTTGCGAAAGAAGAAGGGTCTTAACGCGCAAAAACTGTAAGTACAGTGTGTACGCTCTGCTTCTTATTGCGCGATAAAGGGCTTTATCGCGCAATAACTTTGCAGTGTGTACAAGGCCTAAGAAATTCATACTTACTTTATTCCAGAATAATTTTCCCCTTGTCAACAAGCATTTAGACCTGACCTCCCTATGTTTGAGGGCTGGCAAAGTGGCAGTTAAGATGTCAGTCTAGGATTTAACCTATTGTGTTTATCCTTTCCTATATCCAGTCCTTCAGATAGAGTTTTGGGCAAAGATTGTGAGGTGAAGCTCTGTTAAAATCAAACAAACCTTTATGGGAACTAAACAAAATTTTGCAACCATCTTTAAACATGCTACAAATGCTCCCTCCTCCCCCCTGCTCAGATGAAGGTTATGCATAAATTGCTAAATATGGTGACAGCTGTTTAGGATTCCAGAAGTGTGATTTTAATGTTCTGAGACTAAAGATCTGGAATCTGCCACTGATAAAGGAAGGAAGAAGTATAAGACAGGTCTACACTTAAAATGCTGCAGCAGGAAAACTGCACCGCTTCAGTGAAGGTGCTCTGTATGCCAGTGGGAGGGATTCTTCCATCAGTGTAGGCACTCCACCTCCCTGAGGAGTGGTACCTTTGTGTTGATTTAGTACTATCCCCACTCGGGTTTAGGTCAGTTTAACTGTGTAGCTTGGGTGTAGATTTTTCACACCTTTGATCTACATAGTTATACAAAGCCAGGCCTCGACAAAGGCATGTTTCTGATCGCCAGAGCAGCCAATTTAAGTAGCCTGGCACCCAGCTTCACTGCAGAAATGTGATGGAGGAGTGCCCTCTGGATACCAAAAGTAAAATTGCTGGCACCTAGCTGTGAGCAAATTTTGTCTACCTCTGTACAAACCCAATTTCCTAGTGTAGCCCTTGCTCAAGAATAGGCAACGGTCCTTAAATCAGAAGAAGAAATGGCCTAATTGCCTCACAAAGAAGGATTTCTCCTGTTTGCATTGAAGAATGGTATTTCTAGGCTGTCAGTGCAGGCAGTAAATGATTGACCCATGGAAGGTAGTGCGGACAGCAGCCACCACAGTAATTAATGTGGCGGCTGTAAATTGACCTAACATAGGTGGACTTATCTTCAGAATGTGGACAAGGCTTTAGTGAACTAGTTAAAATCCCCGTGGAGAAAAGATAGTCTGTAGTTTTCACAAGTCAGCAGGTTGAGTTAAAGACTCTTATAGGATCTAAGGGTTTCCTTGTCCTAACTTCTGAGAAAATTACCAACTCCCTTGTCTGGGCTTTTATCGCAAATTTGTGAACTCCTGTTTAGACCACACCTTTCTGTAGTGAACACAAAGCCTAACGGTTACAAAGGAATGTGGGGGTGAGGGGATCCCCAACTCATTCATTCTTTTCATCTTTTATTCACAACATGCTTAATCTGACCATGGATCATCTGCTCTATATAGATCATAACATCATGGTTACTAGTTCAGAGAGTTCTTTATTTTTCTTTTGAGGAAGAGGGAGATTATTTTATTTTGGTTTCATTTTTTTGGTTGGTTGGTTCTAATACGTCTGTAAGAGGAGCTTTCAAAAAAACAAATGTACCCTTTCCAGAGCAGTGGATCCACACTAAGATGCCGGAATTACAGCCAAGCAAACTACTCCTTCCCTGGCTCTCCTTGCCTACCCACCCATTTGATTTTTGAAGCTCTGAGGTTGAAGAGCTATAACTGACAGGTAGGGCCAGGCATCCACCCAAATTTAAATGCTAGGTCAAAGTCTTTCTAATTTTATTTATCAAACATTACTCCATCTTCTGCTAACTCTAAGTGACTCACATATGAATCCAGAAACTGATGAGAGAAATGTCTAGTAAGCATGGCAGCACTAAATAGAAATGTGTGTACCTTTTAAAAGTTGAATTACCATGTTCAACTTCAGACTTGATGACACTGAAACCACTTAGTACCTCATCTATTTTAAAACAGTTCTTTATTGTTAACACAATGTAATCCCTTTGCAGGGCTGCTTTTTCCATTTATCTTTTTTTTTTAGATCAGTTAAGTCAGCCAGAAGTTGGGAGATGAAAGTGTAATGCTAAAAATGTAGTGCGTATTTAGCAAGAAGTATGGGAATGTAGTTGAGCTTAAAAAAACTTGTATTTAATTTTTTTCTCTGTATATTGTCTATTTGGCCATAAACTTCAGGGAAAGGGAGAGAAACATGCTAGTTCTTCTTTGAGCGTTGAGTTTCTGAGAGTTCTTTCCTTATAGGCACTTCAGTTCAGATATGCGTGCCCATGCCCCTTCGATTGGAGATTTGCATTAGCAGTGTCTTTTTGACCCATGCATGTGTCTTGTTGGTCATTATGCCCCATTCCAAGGAAAACCACCCTCCGTTCCTTTTCAAACATCCTGGCCTGAAATAGAGTCTGCCTTGAGCTTGCCTCAGGTCCAACAGGGCCACCTGGGCTCAGATCTGCTCCGTAACCCCTTAATCTGCAGCGTGGGGTTTGTATACCTCAGCACACAGCTATAATTCCCTCACTAGATCAGGAGGCTGGCTTTTGGCATGCCACCTACAAGATATACATTTCCTTATAGCAGGGGTTCTCAAACTGTACACTGCCTGTACTGTCCACCTGCTAAGACTGCCTATGAGGGTGGATGGTCCCTTGGGGGCATGTAAGAAGAATTCCCCCAGCATCCCAACAAAGCAAACTCACTCCAGGGAGCTCAGGTGGAGCGGTGTGTGAACGCTCCGAGGCCAGATTCAGGAGACGGTGGCACTGGTGCAAGCAAGATCTGAGGGTCGATTCCGAACGCCAGAGTCCTGAGTGCCTTCACCCTGAGTGATTCCAGATCACTGTTTCTGGGACACTGGCACAGACGGTGGGGTTGTAAAACGAGTGCAGGTGGAAATCACCCTCTGACTTTGTTTAATGAAGGGGTAGCCATGTTAGTCTAGGTCAGCAAAACAAAGGAGGAGTCCTGTAGCACTTTAAAAGTGCTAGAGAACTCCTTGTTTGTTTTGTTTAACAAGTAGCTTTCGCCACAGAGATCACAAAGGCAAAGCAGGATTCGCGCAAGCTTCAAATTCTCCATGATTGATTGGAAACCTCAGATCCCTGAGATCTTGCATTGATATTCCAGTGGATCCCAGACGATTCAGCCAAAATCGGGAGCCCACTGTGCCAGGGCCTCTGCATACCCAGAGGAAGAGACAATTCCTTTCTCCATGGAGTTCACAGTCTGAACAGACAAAAGGCAGGAGAAAAGCCATGTTATGTTTTTTCCATTTTACAGATGGGGAATTATGGTCAAGTGAGATTTGCCCACAACTGCATAGTGGCACCACTCAGTGAACACAGCATAGTCCAGTGTCTGAACCACAAGACTGGTCACCTCTGTTATGAGGTTGCACGTGGCTCTTGACTGTGGTATCTGCAGCCCACATGGAGACCCATAAAATGTATTTTTGTTTGCTTAAACTGAGATGATGATGAATGGTAAATGCAGATTTCGTTCATGCATCCAATTTAGGCAATCCAGCCAATATCTCCTTAAAGATAAATGGCCCGGGTGGCTCTTCAAGATCCAAGAAAGGAAGAGATTAAAACCCATTTCTCTCTGACTTCACTTCTCAGCCTTTAGTACAGGGGTGTTGAATTTATGGCCCACGGGCCAGATCCTGACCGCCAAGGGCTCTTATCTGGCCTGCAGAGCTGCTGCCTGTTCTAGCCTGTCTCCTGCCCTGAGCTCTGCTGGTAGCTGAGAGAGAGGAGCTGCCGGCCCCCCTTCCCACCTTCCCCATCATATAGCCAAGGCAGAGAGGGAAATTTTAACCCCTTCCTCTCTGGCCCAGACAATGTGGTCTGCACTGCAGACTGTAGTAAGCAGGACCTCCAAGGGAGAGGGAAAGAGCTGGGGTGGCAGCGGGTGTGTGGGTGGCCTGGGGGGAGGGGGAGGGTGAAGCCCAGACCCGGGCATGGGCTTCAGGTTCCCCCGGTGGCAGGGGAGCCCAAAGTGGGCCACAGGGACTGCTGGTGGTGAGAGGGAGAGCCCGAAGCAGGGGGCAGAGGAGCCCAGAGCTGGGTGCAGGCCATATAATTCCCCGTTGGCAGAGGGGGGACCCAGAGCCAGGTGCAGGTCACACTTCAGGGTCCCCCAATGGTGGGGGGTAGAGACAGAGCTGGCAGGGTCCCTCAGTGGGAGCCAGAGCAGGGCGTGGACTGTGCAGGGTCCCCCAGCAGTGGGTATGGGATTGGGCCCGGAGCCAGGGGGTAAACTAGATGGGCCCTGGCAGCGGGTGAGTGCAGGGATGAGGGGATGGATTCAGTGTGTGAGCGTGGCTGGGGGCAGGGGTCAGGCATCCCGGGAGGTGGGGAATGCAGGGGCTGACTAGGGGTTGGGCCTGGGGCTGTGCCCTAAGTGTTTACTCCAGGGGCTGGATTGAGCCCCTTTGAGCCAGGTAGGGGAGCTGGCTCCTCAGGGGGGGATGGAGAAAGGTCAGAGTGTCCACGCGCTCACATGGCCCGCATCAGGTGTCTTGGCCTCCAGTGTGGCCCGCCACATAGAATGAGTTTGACACCTCTGCTTTAGTATACGATATCCTATTTTACAGAAAACAGACTAGTTGCGTGACATTTTGCAAAAAGATCTGGGTGAAATCTTGACCCCACTGAAGTCACTGGGATTCAGTAGCAGGCAGGGCGGATGAGTTTCATTATCCCTAATGGCTGTTTAGGCCCGGTCTACGCTGGCCACAGATTTTCGCAGCAGTCAATGGGAGATAAAATCATAGAATAACAGGGATGGAAGGGACCTCACAAGGTCATCTAGTCCAACCCCCTGCTAAAAAGCAGGACCACTCCCACTAAATTATCCCAGCCAGGGTTTTGTCTAACCGAGCCTTAAAAATCTCCAAAGATGGAGATTCTACCACCTCCCTAGGTAGCCCATTCCAATGCTTCACCACCCTCCTAGTGAGAAAGTTTTTCCTAGTATCCAACCTTGACCTCCCCAGCTGTAATTTGAAACCATTACTCCTTGTTCTGTCCTCTGTTACCATCGAGAACAGCCTAGCTCCCTCCTCTTTGGAGCATCCCTTCAAGTAGTTGAAGGTTGCTATCAAGTCTCCCCTCAGTCTTCTCTTCTGTAGATTAAATAAACCTAGTTCCTTCAGTCTCTCCTCATAAGTCATGTTCCCCAGCCCCCTAATCATTTTTGTTGCCCTCCGCTGGACTCTTTCTAATTTGTCCACATCCTTTCTGTAGTGGGGAGCCCAAAACTGGACACAGTATTCCAGATGCGGCTTGACCAGTGTCGAATAGAGCGGAATTACCACATCCCTCGATCTGTTGGCAACACTCCTACTGATGCAGCCTAATATGCCATTGGCCTTTTTAGGAACGAGCACACTGTTGACTCATATTCATCTTCCCGTCCACCATAACCCCCAGGTCCTTTTTTACAGTGCTGCTACTTGGCCGATCGGTCCCCAGCTGTAGCAGTGCATAGGATTTTTCCATCCTAAGTGCAGGACTTTGCACTTGTCTTTGTTGAAACTCATGAGGTTTCTTTCGGCCCAGTGTTCCAATTTGTCCAAGTCTCCCTGGATCCTATCCCTGCCCTCCAGAGTATCTTGAATAACTTGAATACTCCCCTCAGCTTTCTAACACCTACTTACTGTGATGTCCCCACTGTTCTGAGTCGATGGGAAATGCCCTTCTGTCTACAGGGCCAGATTAATGCAGGGGCTTCACAGTCTGCAGCCCTGGGCTAAGGGGGGCCCCTGCAAAAATCTGACCTTGAGCACTGCTATCTACAATGCCCGGCCTGCCACTGGCTGGGGTCCCCTTCCCTGGTGTGGCCGCCCCGCCTCCATGCTGCAGGCAGACAGCACTCAGGGGGAGGGAATACCCGTCTGTGGAGCACTGCACTACCAGCTTGCAAGCACCGCACACCAACCATCTCATCCTGCCCCACTCCCCTCCTGATGCCCCACCCCCATGCCGGCCCACCCCGACAATGGTCCCACTTCCAGGGAGGGAGTCCCCCATGCCACCCCTGGAGTGCTGTGCTGCTGATTGGGCCCTGGGCATGGCTGGTCTGCCCCAGCAGGTCCTCTGGGTCCTGCTGGGGCGGGGCAGACCAGCCAGCCTGCGGGTGGGGCACCACAGGAGTGTGCCGAGGCCCTCAATCACTGGCCTGCCCCACATGGCTGGCAGGTCTGCTGGCCCAACCAATGCCCTGCCACCAAGCTGGCTGCCGCCATGGTGTGGGGGCCAGAGTCTGAGGGCGTCCCCATGAAAGTGGGCAGCCTGGGGCTGCAGAGCACCTTAATTCAACCCTGCCTGTCGACTCAGCGCGGCTTTTCTTGAGGGGGTGGTCTTAATGTGTCGACTTCTGGATTGATTTTGAGCGAGTCTTCACTGACTGCTCAATTGATCAGGAAAGATGAAACTGCCAGCAGCGAATTTGCTGCCATCTGAGTAGACCTGGTCTTAGACTGTGAAGTTTTGAAAAGGGAAACCTAGAGTCAAACTTTCCAAAGGGTTTAAGTTTACTTCCAAGCTGACACAGGGAGTTAGGAGCCCTACTGTGTCATTAGTTCGCTTGTGGAGTCTTTTGTTTCCTTACTCTCAGGCTTTGGAAGAATTTTACTCCTTATCTGTTAAGCGTTGGAACACAGACTTGAGTAGGTGTTTCTCACTTGCACACATTCTCTTTGATGCTTACTATTGATGCAAAATGAGCTCTTTAATTCCCGTGTCCTGTCTGAGTTTGCTGTTTTAAATTTAAAACTTGGAACTAGTTTCGTGTCTGCCCACAAGAGCCTGTTAATTTTGTTGGTGATTGCAAGACATGGGAGGATTATGTACTGCTGTGCGTGTGATCTGTAAAACCTGAGGTGCAAGTCAGGATTAATGATTTAGATAAGAACTCAGTTTACAGCTTTTAAGTTAGTGTTTTTTAAAATATCAAGATGTGCTTCAGAGGGTGGCTCTTAACTTTTCAGTGGGAATATGTGTGGGATGGGAAATGGGTGATTAAGGAAATTTTTTTTGTTGAAAGCTTTTAACCAATTCCTTTCCCCCGACTAAAGTCTTCCCCCCTGAAAAATTTTTGGGATTTTTTTAACAAAGAAAAATGGGAGAACAACCCCCATCCCCCAAAAAAGGTGCAGGAGAGAAAAGCAGAAAGAAAAGGCTAAAAAAACTGCAAAGCTTTTTGTATAATAGAATTTAATTTTTCGTGAGCAGCATTCATAAGCAGATGTCCTTTGAAAACACATGGCTCCTGGAGGTTAATGGTGGGGAAGGGATGCTTGCTATTTTGTTGGTAGAACTGAAGAGCTTGAATTGTTGAATGACTTCTAAAGCCACAGAAGCACTGGGTAGGAAGTAACTTTGCTGTTTGCTTTGAGTTGGGGGCAGCCCAGAACCTTACCACACAGGACCAGCCAAGAGGACAAAAGGTGTCTTAGGCCAGGGTTGGCCTCACTTAAACATTAGGCTGATGTTGCTGTGGGACTCAGGGCAGTGAAAGATGCTCACATGCCTTAGTACCATTAAACTGACCTAAGTACTAATGGCTTGGTCAGTAGAAGGATAGTTTGGTACGTGAAAACGATACAGAATTTGTCTATGCTGTTAGAAATATGACTAATCTGGGAAAAAGGAGGCTAAAAAGGAAAGGAAAAACAATGTTCTTTCTCTCTTAGGTCCCGAGAAGGGTGGTTGCCTGCCTGGCTTTGTTCAATGCACTTGGTTACAGTGTTCATCCGCTGTTTGTTTTCAATGGGCAGAACAGTTTGTTCTTAGGAACACATCAGAGCCTTATAAATCAAACTACCTCCAAGCCAAGCATCAGCCTGGAGTTACACTGCTCACGCAGCAGCTCGATCAAGCTAAAACGGAAAGATACTTTTCAATAAAAACAGCTGCAAGAAAAGGAACAGCTTGGAACTGCAAGTCTCCTGAAACAGAAACATTCTGATCACTGCACGTTTTGTTAATGCTGGTTACAGACGAGCCGGGCCAGGGACGGGTTCTCTTCCTGTGTGTTTAGCACAGTGGGACTCCAATCTCAGAGCTATAGTATTTGCAAAAGTATTTAGGGAAAGTTGCACCTCTAGCCACAGAGAAATGTATTAATATATGTGTGACAGAAATACTCCGTCCTGTTCTTGTTTGGGTCAGTCAGCTCCTAATGCTAAAGTCTGACTTTTTGGTCCTTTGTTCGAATTGTTTAAATTTTTCAGGTAACTGTTTAAATTTCTTGTGATCATTTGTGGAGAAACATCAAAGGGCGGATTCTCAGGTGGGTGAAAATTATCATAGTATCATTGAAACCCAGCTTATACCAGCTGAGCAAGTGTTGTTAATAGGCATCACTGAAATAAACATGATTGAGGGGCAACCAGGAATGCAGCTCTGCTGTGCCAGACACTTTTCAAACATACAGTAGCCCACAATCACCTCCTGAAGAGCTGCCCTGCTAAACAGATTACACAGACCAAAAGTGGGGCGGGGTAGAATGCACTACTAGAGTGGAGTGCATAGCTGATGCCATGATTTTGGGGGATGGGGAGGATGCATGGATTGTTAGGAAGAAGAGTGGGAGGATTGGTGCAGAGAGCCGGTTAGTGTGGGGCAAAGAAAGTCCAGTCGGATGGCAGGAAACTCTGACTCAGTCCTGTGTAGCTGTCTCTGCAGCTGCTTCTGTTCCGTGGAGTTTCCGGCTGGTTCTTCTCAGCCCTTCTCCCTCACGATCATGTGCAATGGGGGTAGGGAGGTGTCCGCCCAAATGAGGTGGGTGAGAGTGTCCCTTTGGCAGTTGTGGATCTGCAGGTTACTGGGTGGGGGGAAAGGGAGGGATGGGTGGCCCTGGCTGGGCCCTACTTTATCTCTTCCCCTTCAGTGCAGCAGTCTCTGCTTTGGCTTCCTTTACCTCTGTTGGCTGGAGTCTTGGCACCCTGGCCATTATTAGTTTGGGGGGGGGAACCAGAGGGAGGGTGACTTTCGATTTAAGACAAACTCTTCTAGTTCTTCCCTCATTTGTTTCTGGATCAGTTTGTTTGTTAGAATCCCAGTTACAACTGTGGTTCCGCTCCATTTAAAATGTAGAGGGGAAATACTGCCACTGTGGCTTATCTGTCGAATTCAAACCGCTGTCAGCAGACGAGAATCAATACCAAGTTTTAATTCAGGCAGACATTCAGCCAATAATACCCACACAAGTGCAGCACGGCCAGATCACGGATGTCAGCGAACCTCCAGATCAAATTGCAGCCTCGGCTTGTAATCCAGGGCTGAGCGTTGTTTGAAAATGATCGCTGCTGTGTCTTTACTCAAGCGCTGAATCCCTCAGACAATTGCCAGATTTTTTTAAAATCCCTTTCTAAATAGTGGGAGTCAGAAGAGGAGCTGGCTCTGGGCATGTGATTCGGAGGTGGATTATTGAACTTGTCACGTGAGAAATGGAATGCTTTAGGACATTGTGAAAGAGACATAATACAAGGTCGTTGATACCTGCTCTACCTGTGAAATCATTTTTGTAATGTTCACACAGCTCTTCAGTTTTTTTCTGGGGGTGCTAGAGAGGAAGGAATGTGATACTGGATGGATACCTAGGGCAATCCCCAGTAAGGGGGCTCTGCAGCAGGGCCTGAGAATGGGCTTGGAGACTCTCTAGTTGATTGTTGTAACTCCTAATTAATTTGCTCACAAAGTCTTTCTATGCTGTGACCCTGAGAACTAATAAACCTTTCTGATTTCCATGCTGGCTGTGAATCACTCTGACTGTAAGTCAGGGTGCATGGATCCTTAGGGGTGTGTAGGAGCTTTCACAAGAGGAGCAAAGGTGCTGAACCCTCCAAGGCCAGATTGAGGAGAGAGCTTCACTGGTGTGTGGAGACCCCAAGGAGGCAGACTCCGAGCACTCGAGTAATGTCTGGCCATGATCGAGGGGTTGCAGACACTGTTCTGGGGACCCCGGCACATGTGATAGCAGAGGATGGTCCACCCCATCCCCCCATTTATGTAGGTCAGGATGACCTGTAAACAGTGCATGTTACTGAAAGAGTTACAGGTGTCACCTTTTAACCGTTTTCATCATAGCCACTATTTAGGACTTGCTGGGTTGTTTAGGATGAGAAATGAGTTGGTGGGAAATGTTCCTCGTCTGGCTGGAATTTACTGATTTGAGGAAACCAAATTATTTCATGACTTCGTCATGGTTTCAACAAACTCAGGCAGGGCAGGGTCAGTCAGAAGCATGCAGTGTGCTTTGTGTCCTGCTAGGGAGCCCAGGTTACAGGGTCCCCAGATTTGAGCCATTTGGACAATTGTGTGGTCCAACCGTGGAGCCTGGCAGCTGTGACTGGTGCCGCTACTGTCCAAGTTAGCTAACGGTAACCTCCCTGCTGCAGATTTGTGAGTCCAGAAGCCCGAGCTCCTTCCAGGACTCCTGGGCAGCTCCACCCTGCCAGGGTTCCTAACTCCCAGTCTGGAGACAAGAATCCTGTGCTGTGACGCCTGGAAGACCTGAGAACCCAGGTCAGGTTGCTCCCCTGAATGTGAGGATGTTGCTGTTCAGTGAGTAGCGCTGGCTAATTGACAAGACTCTAGTTCTGCATGTTTCATTTCTGGAGCCGTGTTTTTGGTGTCTCCAAAACAAAGTGTTGGGCATTTCCGGTTTGTGGGTTTTGGGGGAAAACTGGTGAAAAACGCCTTTTAGAAAATGAAAACTTCTGGTGCAGTGACAATCCAGAGTCTCAGCCAGCTCTGGGGTTGAATCGGGTGGTGCTTTTGTGTATGTTCATCGGAAGTTTAAAGAGGGTTGCATCAAAGTCCTGTCTGCCTGAACACAGGAAGAACAAGAAAGTGCAGGCTATTTACTTATTTGGTTTCCAAGTCTCCCTGTCCAGTCAGTCCTGTGCCACAAAGAGGTCTGTCCTTCTGATGGCCACACTCACCACCACTGCTTCTCTTACTCTCTGCCTGCACACGCCCGCGCCCCCCCCCCCCCCTTCTATTGCATGCCAGCCATCCACTACCCCAGTGGTTAAAGTATAATTTGACAGGCCTCAGAACCCACCTAATCTTCGGGCCCCCTTCCCATATTGTCTGGGCCCCCTTCATGCATGTGCAGGCCCCAACCCAGGAAGGCATTTGCAACCACTTCTCAGTACTGCATGCATTGGTTATCGCTCCATAAAAATATTTATAATTTTATATGGCGTTTATGTCTATAGCAATTATTGTCACAAACTAGCAAACACCGCATAACACAATAAGTGTTGTGATTAACAATGATGGGGCGTAGGACCTGCCAGCAGCCAGGGCAGGGCGGAAAATCCGTTCCACTGGATTTTTCTATTTTTAGGGGCCCCAGAACTCTGGCCCCTCAAATTTGTGGGCCCCGGAACTGCATTCCGGTGCGTTCCCCCTTACTTTAACCCCTGCACTACCCTATGTTTGCAGTCAGTCCCAGAAAACCTCTCAGCCCATACCACTTAACACCTTCTACCGTTACACGGGTGGGTATTGGGGGTGCTTCGGGGCATTAGCCAACCTCTGCCTTTTGGGGTTCAGAAGGAAATTTCCCCTGGGGGCAGGTTATCCCAGAAGTGCCCTATTGCAGGGCTTCCTGCACCTTCCTCTGGAACAGCCAGGGCTGATAGCTGTTGGAGATGGGATTCTGGATTAGATGGATCCTGGTCTGATGTACTCTTGCAGTTCAAAATGTGTTAAAAATACAAATGATTCTCTCCAACTGGCCAGTGTGGTAATGCTTGTTCCCAGTGATGCTATCCAGGAGTTAGGAATATCTTTGGCTATCTGAATCCCCATGCTCTGGCCATCCCTAGCCTCCGAACACCAGAAGCCGGGAGTGGACGATGGAGGATGGATTGCTTGATGGTTGCCTGTTGTGTTCATTCCCTGTGAAGCAGCGACATTGGCCACTGCTGGAAGACAGGACTGTGGGCTGGATGGACCCAGTGTGGCCATTGTTACAACCTTTTACTGGTTCCATTCAATGTCACTGGCAGGCCAAATGAGAGCACCATCTCTAGTCTTCTGCCAACGAAGCTGTATTTGTCTGTAGTGAAGGGTTTTAGCGCCTGATCCCAAGCTCACACAAGTGAATGGGAGCTTTTGTTTTGACTTCCCTGGGTTCCAGTCAGACCTGTAAGTCTCTTTCCCTAGTGAAGCCCAGGAGAGCCCCATTCAGTAGTGCTAATGGAGTTTGTGGGCCTGAGACTCCTACGTTGGAGAGGCACACGAACCTGGGACATGCCCGTCTTTCCTCTAACACTTCACTCAAGGATGTTCCTTTAGGGCATCCTGCATGTGAGTCATCTCATTAGCACCAGCCCTTCAGACTGCCCTAGACACAGACAGCCCAACTGGTTTCCTCTCAGCCTGCGTTGGCCCCATTGTCCTGCTGTGGGTTTACAATAAACTGGCTCCAGTCCCAAGCAACCACATGGAGTGGCCAGCTGCTGCTCCACAGTCCACTCACAGAATTCTCTGCTCTGCTGCTCCCAAAGGGACAGCGTGCCCCAGCATAACGGGTGCCCCCTGGCTCATCGCTGCACTCAACGCACAGCACTTGGAACTGTTCATGGAGAAAACAAGCATATGTGTCCTTGACAAGGAAAAGAGATTGAAGAAGTAACAAGTAAAAGTCTTGGATGGGTACATGCAAAATAAAATCACCACACCCCTTCTAATGCCTAGAGTTTATTAACAAGACGCTTTCCTCGTAACAAAGTTTAGCTCACCCAGAGTCTTTCTCCCAGCATTTTAACAGTCAGACTCATAGACTCTAAGGTCAGAAGGGACCAATATGATCATCTAGTCTGACCTCCTGTACAATGCAGGCCACGGAACCTCTAACCTATGACTGAGTTATTAAAGTCCTCAAATCATGATTTAAAGACTTTAAGGTATAGACAGTCCACAAGCAATTGAGTCATGCCCCATGCTACAGAGGAAGGCTAAAACAAAAAACCTCTTTCCTCTGGCTGTGTTCCTCCCTGTATGTTGGCAGTTTGCTTCCTAGGTAAAGATACCTTGGTGTACCTGTGCTCACCCAGCTAGAGTTCCCACTAAGGTGACCAGATGTCATGATATTATAAGGACAGTGCCAGTATTCCGGGCTTTTTCCGATATGGGTACCTTTTACTCACCGCCCACCCCCATCCTGATTTTTCACACTTGCTATCTGGTCACCCTGGTTCCCACAATCCATTTTGTTCACTTGTAAGTGGGGCACCCCTTGCTGCTTGTTTTCCCCTGTCTAGAATCTCCTGGAGCAAATTTGCAGTCATTTGATTAGCATTTTGCTCAGAATGCAAATAGGCATTTGTTGTGAAATACACAATGCTCAGTCTGCATCTAGCCGAAGAGATGGATAAGTGTCTCCTGCTGGAAAGAAACTTGCTTATCATCTTTTGGTGACCAGCCCAACTCTGATTAAAAGTGTGATTTTTCAGTATGGAACTCTTTACGTGTTTTCTGTAGGTACATTTGCAGCGATTACAGTGACCCCTGTATTGCAAGTTTTGATTGGGACCTCGCACCACGTACTTTGATGAACTAGTTTGTAGAGATCAGACCATGGGAATCCCTGTAACCTTTATGCACCCCTGAACCTTCTGCCAGTTGGCATCAAAAGATGCCTGGTCCCAATCATTCCATCACGGGGGGGAATGCAGTTTTGTTTGCGGGGTTAGTACTGAAGAGAAGAATGTTCAGGGTGCTGAATATAAAATAAGCCGAGGTTAAACCAAGGGATATGTGAACTGCCTGCTTGATTCATTCCGTTCATTGGGAATAAAATTCTTCACCCACCTATCCGGGATTCACTCCGTTTTTTACAACGGGGACTAGGAGGAGAGGATTTTATCCCAGCTGATACGTGCCCTTTCAACTGGGAGAAGAGAAACCATTGCCATTAGCGTGCACAGGTCCTCTGGCTCCGATTTACTTCTGCCTCACAGGATGAGGCGGCTTTAATTAATCTATCAAAAGTGTTTGGAGATCTGACCTTGAAAGCTGCTATATAAATGAAAGCATTGTGGGGTGGTTGGCCGTCTCCCCCTACAATTGAGCAAAGGCGGCCTTTGGCTATTGGGGGCCCTAGGCGAAGGCCCATTTTGGGTCCCCCTATAGGCCTGTGGGGCCCCCTCTGTGACACTGTCTCCCCCACCACCCCGAACCCAGCACTCCCCACACGGCCCCGGCCCTCTGAGTCAGCTTCTCCTCCTGCTGTGGACCAAGGCAGATGAGGCTTTTGGGGTACCTGATGGGGCCCCTTGCAGCTAGGGGCCCTAGGCATGCGCCTGCTTTGCCTACCTCAAAAGCCGCCTCTGCAATTAAGCAATTTGCTTCCTTGACTTTCCCTCTTTCTCTCTATAGCTGCTCATCCTGCCGCAGCATGCAAAGGGATTTGCTGCGAGATCTAGTAGCAAAGCCCAGGGAAGAGCGTCTTTATCTGTGGAAGAACAACAGAGTCCTGTGGCACTCTTAAAGACTCATAGATTTATTTATCACATGAGCTTTCGTGGGAGAAAATCCCACTTCGTAGTGGGATTTTTCTCCCATGAAAGCTCATGCGATAAATAAATCTGTGAGTCTTTAAGAGTGCCCCAGGACTCTGTTGTTCTTCGGCAATAGACTAACACGGCTACCCCTTTGGAACTTTATCTGTGGAAACATTTTAAGCTGTTTCCAAACATGCTGCTGGGCTCCTGCCTGCTCTAAGGTTGTAGATAGGTAGAACACCCACACACACACACAGATGCTTTTCCCGTTTTTATGAATGTTTTGGGGCCAGATCCCCCAGCTGATACAAATCAGCACGGCTCTGAAGCCTTGCATTAAAGGTGTAACCTTTAATGTGTGCCTCAGACTCTCCAGCCAAGAGACAGCAACCTCTGCCAAGAACATCCTCAGCCAGAAACTGTCTGTGAGTTTCAGCCATGCAGGAATTCCAGGTTTATTCAGGGCCTTGTTCGGTTGTTTCTGGTAGTAAAAGGAATTGATAATACGAGTCAGGTACCTTTTGGTGCAGTCCTGTTTGGCACACAAAGGCCTGCTCCTTGAATGCCGTAGAAACAAACAGCAGGCAGTCTCCTCTGCCCAAAGAACTCTTAGTTTCTCTTATGGCTTCTGTCTGTCCACTTGCTTTCCCTTGGCTTCCCGGTTCCTTTCTGCTTCCGACACACACGCAGCTCAACCAATCAATGACCCAGCTCCTGTGTTCTCAGTCAGTCCCAGGAATACCTCTCCTATTTTCCTGAATTAGTTCTTGCTCATGCCTTACCCTGCAGTCCAATGCCTTGGGGGACAGCATCTGTTGTTTCAGCTCTGCATCATAAAGAAGCTGAAATATCTCTTCCATTTAGCTGAATGAGTGGTGGCTAGCATGCCCATCTGCAGAGAGATTTACGGTTGCCAATTACTGAGGCCATGTCTACACTAGAAAATTGTTTTGCAATAAGTCTTGCGCTATAATAAATGCATTGTATTTATAATGCAGTTATGTGTTCACACTGCACTCCTTATAACGTAAAGGAGTGCCAATGCTGTTCTTTGCATTTCCGCAAGAAAGAGCATTGAATTATGGGCACCTATCACATCATGCTACTTCTCGGCTTCCAGTGCTAGGAACCCTGGGTAGAAGGAGCACTGTGGGTAAATGTACAAGTTTCCCTGGGGCGCTGTGTTTCCGTGTCGTCCTTCACTGTAACTTCTAGCACCCCATACCCTTTTTCAACATTGCCCCAGGAAAACAGGAAAAATTTCAAATGTTCCCGGGACGGGGGGGGGGGGGGGGGGCTAGTTGCATCAGAGCAGCGGAGTCCAAGCGGAAGACCAGAGTGGTCAGGCTGGGACATTTCCGGAGGCCACTTATTGAGGAAGAAAATTCCGTCAGCGTTCACACACACTTTATAGCGCAAGAGCTGTTCTGTAATAGGTGTAACAACTCGCACAGGTTGTATTGTTCTGGTATAACAGGGCACTTGTAACGCAACAAGGAGCATTCAGGTGTGTACGGTGGGCTTGTTTTTCTGCAATAAGACGATTTATTCCACAGTAACTCCCTAATGTGTACAAGGCTTGAGACACGCTTGTTGGCAGCCATTAAGCTCTCCCGTACAACAGTGTCTTATGCCCCACAATCGTTTGGAAGGTACTGGATTACCACAGAGCTCAGTAATGTTTCTTACAGTATAGCACCAATTGACCTTGAGTATCCCTAGCCATTGTTGTACTGGGCCTTGAGATCCACCAACTGCATGTGCAGAATAGTTGGCTGTCTTTGGGCTTTCATTTCTGCAGTCTGCTTTCTCCTTATTCCGTGTATTTTGGGAATGCAAACATGTTTTGTGACAATTGTTCCATCTGCAGACAGATCTTCCCTTTAAAAAGCATTGTCATGCTGAAGGTTGTAACTCGCTTAAAAAGCATTGATTGTTTTTCCCTCTGTGTTGGTTATTGACAGCACAAGCTGATGCCAAACTGTAATTGTCCTGTAAGTTACTTGTGAAAGCAATTTAAAGTTAGTCTCTATCTCTAGCTGTCCTAGCATCCAGATTGCAAGAGAAGATGAAGAGAAATCTAGCAATTGCAAACTGCGGGGAAAAAGGCAAAAAGCTTTTGCATCAGTGTAATTGAGATGTGTGAATTTGAATTCCTCATTTGAGCGTCTCATCCCTCTCCTGCCCTTTTTCACTTGTTTGGGCTGAATGCTGATTAGCATTAACGCAGGAACTCACTCAGTTATTAAGCCAACTTTCCAAGTGCACAAGTTATCCACGTGGTCTCTTGGGGTGGAATAAAACGAGAATGTCCCCAACAACCTGGCCAGCCGATTATTGCTTCTCAGATTGTTAAATAGTCCCCAGCTGGGTGTAGCTTCTGTGCTAAGCATTCTGGGTATAGTGTGTGTTTGCAGTAGTGTTCAAGCACTAGAGTCTCTGTTCTGCATTGTGTTCTAGACAGATCATGGACCTTGGTAAACAGAGAGACAAAGCTGGCGCTAGAATTGCTGTTTGAAAGCCTGTTTCTTTTATTGGAAGAATAGTGCTGGTTTTTATTAGGTCTCATGTACTGCAGTAGTACTGTGGCATCATATATGAGTCAGTTCTGTGTTGTGAATTAAACTTGCTGTCCCTAAAACAAAATATTATATTGGTAGGAAAATGCATAACATTGAACTTGGGTTCATGTGTTTTTCTCTCCTCTCATCTTACAATTTCACTTCTCTCCAGGGAGCTAAATATTGTTTCAGGTAGTTCTGAACTTGCCCCAAGTAGGAGGCAGTGTGTTGGACATTAGTCTCTCATGTCATTGTTCCTCTGTGGGGTCTCTTTTCTACCATTCTGGATGTTTTGGTCAGCTACCTCTTGTTTTCCACTGGCTACAGCCAGATATGCCCATTGAGGAGGAGACACGTTCATTGTTTGTTTCCCACGTCCATTCAGGATGCTATTTTTCACTGAGAGTAAACAAATTGGGCTGCTTTTCCTGTTCTATTTTTAACCTCCTTTGAAGGCGCATACCCACTATTGTTGTCTCCCACCCCACCTGTGGATCCCAACAAGTATCCCCCAGTCCCAGCCTGTCTGCTCTTTGTTCTTGCATGTTGGTTGTTCTGGGTGGAGGCCGTGACAACCCAATTCCAGATGCTTGTTTGCCTTCCAACTGCGGTTAGAAGCCCCAGGTTCATGTCAGTTTCACAGTATTGCTAACCCCTAGCATTCCAAATTCATCAGTGAAGCCCCAAAATATCATGAAACAGACATGAAAATTGATTTGATATATTTGTCTTCTGGCTTGTCTTTAGGGTGCACTTAAAACACATTTTCAGACTTCGTTTATATAAAGTCTGGAAGCTGGAGTACTAATGAACTTAAGTTGTGAGATGTGTGATACAAACACTATAAAACTT
Source organism: Pelusios castaneus (assembly GCA_007922175.1). NCBI lineage: Eukaryota > Metazoa > Chordata > Testudines > Pelomedusidae > Pelusios > Pelusios castaneus. The sequence continues at coordinate 315,707 of ML686102.1, forward strand.
TTCGCTAGTTATATCGAACAACTGATAGATTGAAACTGGTCTGCTGTGCGGGGCACACGCACCAATAAGCATGGTTATAAAAAACGATTTTACATAATCAGCATATCTGCCTCAAGTTTGCTCATGTATCCACGAAGGGCTCTAAACAAATATGTGGATCCGTATCCGATCTGCATCTGCAAGAAATGGTCTGCGGATATCCGCGGATATCTGCGTATTTGCAGGGCTCTACTGATGTTGCCTGGTTAAAGAGCCTGTCATTCTACAGACCAGATTTGAACTACCCGGGCAGCTTCCAGCCTCTGATTTAAGATGTTGTGTAGGAGTCTATTAAAACTGACATCATACCGAGGTACTTTGTGTTGCAGAGGCATGTTGGACTCAAGACAGAGGCTGTATTTTACTTTGCTGTTGAGTGTATAAGCTTTTAAATTCACACTCCACTCAGATGATGAGGGAAATTGACAGCAGCACACATCTTTACAAGACTAACGCGTCTTCCCAGTTAGAAAGAATCATTTTTAGAAAACGTGTTTTCTGGAAAATGCATGAAGATTGTAAATCTGGGAGATGTGTAACTGCTGGAACCTTGGTAGATATTGCTAACATGTTCCCATTACTGGGAAATCAGTCCTGTGTCAATTCCTGTCTCTCAGACCTCCACGCAGGACACTTTTTCTTGCTAAAGAATGGTACCTTTTTGTTGTGCTGTGATGCCTAGTGGGCAGTCAGAGGTTTGAAAGTGGCTCCCTGCTCTCCCCTCCACCCAAGGTACTACAGCTGTGTAGTGAAGACAGTAAATGGGGAAATTCTTAAGTGTTTCCAACAAGTTGTTAAACTGCGTTACCAATAGAGCATCAATGTGTGTTTGCAGGTTGGGTACCTTTTACCTGTCACAGTTATATCTGGTCTGGGTGCAAATGTTATGTTCTGTCTGCTGGGGGATGACTTTTTTCCCCAAAACCGATGTACACTATAACACCAGGACAACCCTGAGTGTGAACACAGTTGCAGAGAACTACCTTATAATAAGATCCTCGCATTTATGTAGCACTTCTCATCGGTAGCTCTCAAAGCACTTTACAAAGGAGTTCAGTTTACAGATGGGGAAACTGGGACACTGGGACTTGCCTAAACTCACCCAGGGGGCCAGTGGTTGAGCCAGGAATAGAGCCCCGGGCTCCTGACTCCATCTAGTGCCTCATCCACTAGGCCTAACTTGTCTCCTCTCCCTTTTTTGTACGGGAACAGCTATGTTAATATAAAGATGTTTTATGCAGCTAGAACGACGTCCACACTGGGGGGGTTGGACCACTTCAGTTTTGCTGGTACTGTTACATTGGTACAACCTGATGTGTAGACACAGCCTAAGTGTAGCTTCATCACCATTTTGGAGCGACCTGGGAAGCCCATCAAAGTCTGTATTTTACTTTATTACAAACAAGGCAGTGCTTCTCTCTGAAAACAGGTAACCTAGTTGTTAAAGTACAACCAGAAGAGATCGTCAGTTAGATCCTTTTGTATGTCACAAGCCACCAATGTGTTATATCCAACAATCCACATGAGACTGAACTATGATAGCTCACAGGAGCGAGGCTTTTACATGCCACAGGCAGCACAGAGGGAGAGGGATACTGTGTCTGAGACCGTTGCAATGGCAGGGAAATGGTTATGGGAGATATATTCAGATAATCTTGGTGCGTGACCTGCACTCCATCTCCCACCCGGATCCCTACCAATCTGACCTAGTGGAAATCCCTTCCTGACCCCACATAGTGATGGGGTAAGACGAAGCACCTGAGACACAGCTCAGTGTCCCGCTCAAAGCCCTGGCCCGCCTACCAATATCTCCCCCCCCCCCCCCATACAGTTTTATATCTAATTCAGAGAATTCATGTGGCTATTTGATCCAGTGTGGAAAGACACCAGCTGTGCTGCTGTTCACCTGTTTGTTCCGTATTTAGCGGTATTAAAAAGAAACCAGTAGATTGATGGCATAACATGTGAGCGCTAGGAAAGTACCTTCCTAAGCATCTGTAATTGCAAAGCAACGTCTAGTTTAGTTTGGGAGAGTTATTGTACAGTTATTCAGTGAAGACGTTTGTGTTGGATCCATGTTTCAAATCTTTTTTGGGGAAAATGGCTGGATATTTCACCCCCCTCCACTAAGCTCAGGAACAGTGTGTTTGAGGAGACATGTGTGGCACAAAGCGTACGTTTTGGGTCTGCTAGCAGGGGCAGTCTTAGGGATTCCAGGTCCCCGGGCAAAAGTCAAGGAAGGGGCCCCCACGCCGTGTATGAGGCTCCATCCTTAACTTCTGCTCCTCCTCGCCAACTCACTGGGGCCCCTGCTAGCCTCCACTCCCCCCCTCCCCCCGGCCAGGGCTTTCCAGCTCCCCCACAATCCCCCTGCTGGGGCCACTGGGTCCCCAGCCCATGCAAGGGTGGCACAAGGCCTTTTTCCCCATGGGGCCCTGAGCAGCTGCCTGCCCCCTAAGACCTGTCGATGGAGTTATTGTTCTCTGCCATAGTTGCCGTCCTCACTGACTCGGCAAATTCACCACTATCAGATAAATCATCCCAATCAATTGATCGGGTCTGTGAAAATCCGCTCAATCAATCAGGAAGTCAGTCTCTGAAGACCAGCCCGGTAAGTGGAGTAGCGCTGAGTCAAAAGGAGGCATTTCCCTTTGACTCAGCACACTGAGGACACCGTGGTAAGTAGGCGATAGGCAGTCAGAGGGAGATATGCATGGTATTTTAAGTACTTCGCATATCTCCCCTCAACTGCTGCTGAAATTCCATCGATGTGTCAACCTGCCTTCATTGCCTGACCCAGATCTTTGGATCAATAGTCTTACTCCAGCTGGAGCTCAGTTTATTTGTAAACTTCCAAGTCCTAACTCTGGCATGTTGGTGCACATCCGGAAACGATGCCTTTAAAATAAAAAATTGCACAAAAGTTCTGAGTAATCTTCTGTTGAAATTTAACGCATCTCTCAATCCCCTTCAATTAACCAATTCCTGACATGGGAAAGATTGTGGGGAAAAGCATTCAATAGAGTCCTTGAATGTAAGTTTCTTTTCATTGCATTCCAACAAAAACACTCGATCCTTCAGGGCAGGTTCCTTCCTCCTCCTTTTGCCTGGGGGAAACTGATCGGTTTGCAACAATCAGCCTCAGCCAGAATAATTCTTAGGACAAGGAGCAAAAAGCTTGTCTTCATGTTTCCTATTATCTTGTGTTCTAGTCAAAGCCCTGGCCCATCTGAGGAGTTGTGATTTGAGTGCATTTCTTGCAAGTTTTTTCTTTGGCAACGGAAAAACAAAACGGGGCCGGGGGGAGGGGAGGGGAGGGGAAGAGGATGGTCTCATGGGTGGGACTTTGTCTAGGAATTGGGAGACCGGTGGCGGGGCTGAGTTTCCCTGCTCTGTTTTTGTGAGAAGGGCAAATGACTTGGGCTTGATCTCTGTTGAAATGGTATATCAGGAGAGCTGTGCGAGTGTGGGCTCTGAAACCCCCCTCCTGGAGCGACATAAGTTGTGCTGGATAAGCACTAGTGTAGACAGCGCTATGTCGGTGGGCGAGCTTCTACAACCAGTGCAGCTACTGTCACTCACGGAGGTGGCTTTATTAGGTGAACGGCAGAGTTCTCTCCTGTCGGCATAGACTGGCTATGCAATGTAGGCTGCTTAGACTAGACGTGACTTAAATCAGCTTGCCTAGGTGCTTGTGTTGGTGAGGAGCAGAGATGCTCACCGTGGTATCTGAAGCTCCGGAAAGTGCTTTGATCAATCTTGCAGGAGCTGTCTGTCTCCTGGCCAGTGTGGACACTACCAGGAGGGAGGGCTGGTTTATCCTAGATGTTTGCTCCAAGCAGTCTGCAGTGGTTAGTTTTTCTCCTCTTGGTTCCGGTGTATTTGTCCGGCTGGCTTTGGATGCAGTGTCTCTCGCTCAGGGGTTTCACGGGTCTGAGGTTCTCCTCCCACGGAAACAGGTCATTTTATTTGGTGACCTTTTTGGGGGCAAACATATTTACATAGGAAGTGTCCTTCCCCCCACTGTGGGTGCTCCATCTACACATCACGTGGAGCTAGATGAGTCACACGGGTTGATCAGCTCTTAGCCTAAGGCTGCTCTACACTGGGAATTTGTGTTGGTAGAACGACCTTGCTCAGGTGTGAAACATCCACAACCTGCGAGGTGTAGCTATGCTGAGGGAACCCTGATGTACACCGCACTAGGTCTATGGAAGATGCTACCACCTCTCAGGGAAGTGAATTAACTGTGCTGACAGAAGAGCTCATCCCTCCTACCTGTTGGTTGTGTCTACATTGAAGCTCTCCAGCTCTGCTGCAGTAGCGGTTTAAGTATAGATGGGCCTGAAGTCTTTAAGAAGAGGGTGATGCTGGGGAAATCGTGTTCCGCTCTGTTTACGCCCCTGTCATCTCTGTGTAGATATGCATAAGCATAACATGGAATCGGAAGGCTGATGTCTGTGTCCTCCTTTTTCTTCCTGATTCTACTTGCATTTTAAAGCTCTCAAGTGGGAATCCAGAAGTAACCTGAGGTGCAGTTGTTTAACCACCCTCATCTTGGTTTGCAAAACCACCTCCTTTAGATCAATCCTATTTCCTTTTCTCCTCTTTTATCCTACAGGTAGGATCTGTACTGCTTATTACAGGCCCACCTATACTTGCCATTCAGCGAAAGGAAATAGGCTGCTGTCCATTTAAGAGGTGTCTTACTGCCAAAAAAAAGGGGGAGAGGGGGCTGGCCACAGAGCAGTTGCAATTGAAGAGAGATGGGGTTATGTCTTTAACTTAGGCGTCAGATGGGGAAAGCTCCACATTTTAAAAGCATACCGGTAGCTCTAGTGGCTAGAAAAGGACATCTGAAACCAAGGCAATAAGGATCAAACTTTGTCTTTGATTCTGATGGGAGTTTTAGGGCTGGTTAGAGTTGGGAGGCAATGTAGCTGTAGCCGTGTCAATTCAGGCAATGTATCTCACTGGGACAACTTATTTTGGTGGGAGGGACCAGCTTTTGAGCCACACAGACCTCTTCCTCTGCTTGGTGTGGACCAGTGCCGCTCAGGTTGTGAGATTTTTAAGGCCAGTGCCATTCATTTTTTCAAATAGCAGGGAGGAGTTAGAAGTCTTTATGAGGGCTGAAGTGCAGCAGAGCACTGCCTTGACATCCAATTAGCATCCACTTGTCACCCAGGGCAAGACATAAAGGTAGTGCCTCTCAGATCCAAATTGCTCCAGTTTGATTAGAACCTTCCAGAGAAGGGAGGTGAAAAAAGGCACTTGTGGTTATATAAGCCCAAACAGAGCGCCTACTTTGCTTTTCCAGTAAGCTTTTTTTTCCTGTCTCTGCTGCACACATCTAGAAGAGGTCTTGAAGATAACATGGTAAGTCTTAACAGTAACTCTGCCTCTTCCTTTTGATTAAGTTCTGCATTGATTCACTGTGTCTTTGTAGAGAACTGGTAAGAATGTATGATCCGTTCTGTTGTGTACATTTACTGCTTTGTGTGTATGGGGAGCATGCTCAGCTGTGATATAAACCGGGGTTTTTGTTCTAGAGTTTGGGCTGTCTTACAAGCCAGTCCTGAATAGATATGGAAATGGGGAGAGGTGTTTGGAGCTGGTATTCTGCTTTCCTATGAAGAAATGAAACTGTTCTGGCCATGCAGCTGGGGCGAAAGATTATGAAAGAGACTCAACTTAGGAGTCTGGTTTGGGATTCTGTTCCCAGCTCTTCCCATTACCCATTTTATCTTTGGGCAGATAATGTGATCTATTCCTCAGTTTATGCAATGGACATAAAATATATGTTCAAAACCCAACCATCGCCTTGGCCTTACCCAGGTTGGAAGAGGAAGCAGCAGAGATTTCTATCAGGCTGTCTCAGGACCATGTGGGGGAAATGATGATTCTTTATGTTTTTTCACTGCTTTCCAAAGGGTTTTGAATGACCGTGGCGAAACTGCCCGGAATCTTATGTTAATTTCATCTTGTGGCAGCTGTGAGCAGTTGTAGAAACTCTGGCCCTGTTTGAGTTTCAGTCAAGAAGGCAATACTGATTGATTCATGTTGAGAAGGCAGATTCTTTGTAACCTTAAAAGCTAATGACTAAATGGTACGTTTACATTAAAGGTTAAATCTTCTGGAAAATGGGGTCTGAGGCTCCAGTGCTCGCTAGGGAAAACTATTCAGTATGTTTGGATTTTTCCATCAAAGCACAGTAATTGGTGCTTAGTGCAGATAAGCAGATCATGGCTTCTGTTGAGGTGAACATCAAGAACTCAATGACCACGGAAGTAAATGCTGACCGTTTGCTTCAGTATCTATTTCTGGAGGCATATTTTGAGTTTTATATTAAATTATAGACAAAATATTTTGATACTAGAAATGAAAATCTGCTGCTGATTCTCTAATACTTTCCCTTCCCTCAGGTGTCCATCCTCTTAATTAACTGAAACATATTGAAGTGCCATAAGCCCCTCTCTTAGAAAAAGAAAAATCTGAATCCTGTTAGTTGCTGTCCAGTAGCCATGGCAGAAGGGGGTTTGAAGTTGTCTGCAGTTTTAAGGGAAGCGGGCAGGGTTACTTACTTCCCTTGTTTGATTTGGTAACAATGCATGTGATCCGGGAAGTCCCATGCCTGTTTAGTTACAATCAGTCTGGATATTTTCATTAGAAGTACCTGGAAATCTTTGTTTGTCCCTTTAAATACAGCTTTAGTATTTAGTTTAAAGTAAATTTTAAAAGTTAATGAGGCTCTAGAGTTAAAGATGCAGAGGAGGAAAATTATTCACTTCTGAGCAAGTCAGAAAGCAGAGATTTACATAATGAGAGATGGCTTGGAAGCCACCCTTCCCCCCCACCCGCACCCCCCTTTACAGGCCACACTTTAGAACTGGTTCTGCGTTTGCTGGAGCACTTGTCTTCGCAAGCCTGGAATGGCAGGGGACGGACTGGAGATGAGGAAGTAGTTCTAAAAATCTGTCACTGCCACAAGCACCAAATTTGCTCCCAAAACAGTGTGCTGCCGATAAACTGCCAAATTGGCTACATACTAATCCCGCTTGTGATTTCTCTACCTGTTGCTATGGAAAATGCCAGCATGCTTTGTGCCGCACCTGGTGTTTGTTTCCCTGTTGGACAGATTTAACGTGTGCCCGTTGGGTGTACAGTGGGTTACTTATCAATGATTAACATGCAAGAACTGTCCTGGCTGAGGGCTGGGACTTCAAATGCCCGTGAAGTGGGCTGCACCTTTCAGAGGTGATCTTTGGGATCAGCTGTTTCAGAGTCCTCTGTTTGTGGAAGATGTGTTGCTTAGCAGTTCAATTGCCTGTGGGACACGTGAGATTAAAAGCACTTCAGAGTCTGTCTTCGGAGTTGTTGTATTTAAATGCATCATAAAGTGCTGAAACACTGAGGAATGAAATTTTAACAAGCAAATGTCAAGAACATCCTGGGAGATTAATAGGAGGCAGGAACAGCCTGGGTTAACTTGCAGAAAATGATTCCATGAGGGCAGTCAATGAGTTGACTCCAGTACTTGGCACTTCAGTTTAAATTCACAGCTCAAGGTCACACAATTTGCAATCCATTCTAGAGGACTGTAACAGACCCTAAAGTATAGTGTCTGTAAGTGGGAAGAGAGGCTAATTTATAAGCCTGAGAAGTGACACCCTGAACCAATTCATAAAGGAAGTGTAGCATTGGTGGTTTCTACCAAAAAGGGGGAGGAGGGCGGGGGAGAGAGTCATGTTGTCCTCAGTAGCATTGCTTTTAGCTTGTAAGAACTGATGGTTTGTGCTAGGGCTGGTACAGGAGTTAGTTCCTGATGCCCAAGGAGAACCCAGGAACCAATCTTCTGTTTATAAATGGTACATGTAGTACCTAAGGACTGAACTGTGATCTGGTCTCCATTGTGCTAGAGACATGGGAAGAGATGGGCCTTACCATGAGAGCTTGAACCCAAATCTTGAGATGCAGTAACCACACACTCATACTTTCTACAGTCAACCGATTACTTCTGCCAGTAAGCCATGAATAACCACTCTAACCATCTATTTTATTCTCCCTTCAGGTTGTCGGCTTGTAAAAGTATCTGGTCACGGTCCTCTTGGCAGCTGGAATTTCCCACACTGGACGGCATATTGCCTGCGGCAAGCCCTCAAGAGAAAACATGACCCACTAGTGTTTCCCAGGACAGAGCAATATTTCAGGATGGCAGCCCAGAGGATTCGCGCTGCCAACTCCAGCGGCCTCCCGCGATGCAAGTCCGAGGGAACGCTGATCGACCTCAGTGAAGGATTTTCGGGAACCAGCTTTAGTGATGTCAAAGGTGAGGATGATTTTGCAGCATTTGATATTTGTATTACAGTAACTGGAAGAGGCCCTGACTAAGATGAGTAGCCCATGGCTTTAGGTTCTGTATGCACATATCTTCTGCAGAAGAGAACAGTGAGGTGGGGATTTCATAGCAGCCTTCAACTACCTGTAGAGGGTTCCAGGGAGGATGGAGCTAGGCTGTTCTAGTGGGGGCAGATATCAGAACAAGGAGCAATGGTCTCAAATTGCAGTGGGGGAGGTCTAGTTTGGATATTAGGAAAAGCTTTTTCACAAGGAGGATGGTGAAGCACTGAAATGGGTTGCCTACGAAGTGATGGAATCTCCATCTTTAGAGGTTTTTACGGCCTGGCTTGACAAAGTCCTGTCTGAGATGACTTAGTTTGGGTTGGTCCTGCTTTGAGCAGGGCATTGGACTAGATGACCTCCTGAAGGTGCCTTCCATCCCTCATCTTCTATGATTCTGTAATAAGCTAGTGATGGAGAAGAGGTACCAAGGATGTTGGGGGAGAAAGGAATTGTGGGAAACTGACTTCACATGTGGGAAGTGAAGGAGTGAAGTGATGTGCTCAAGGTCACACAGGGCATCTGTGACAGAACTGGGAAATGACCCTTGGATTTCTGAGTCCCAGTCTACTGCCATAACCAACACACCAGCCTTTTTCCCCTGTGCCATTTGTTTTTCCCAGATTTTCTAATTTAAAATGTCTTCTCTCTGTGGGGTGGAAGTAGAGAGGCTTTCATGAACTCCTTAAAAAAGACCTGAGATCTTCCACAGCCGACTGCAGTGCTCAATGTAAAGATAATTTGGATTCAAGGGCCATGTGAATAGAGACCTAACTGGTATGGTGGAAACTATTGAAAATAGACTAGGCCCCTGGTCAATTTCCATCATCTCCAGAAAAGGATGCTTCAACTAATTTCTTAAAATTGTGTTTAGTTCAGGCTGGTCCAACCTACGGCCCTCGGGCCAGACTCCAGCCCACCAAGGGTTTTCATCTGGCCCGCGGAGTGCTGCCGCAGGAGCCTGGGAGCTGGAGCAGCTGAGGCCTTTTAAATCTCCTGCCCTGCTCTGAGCCACAGTGCGGGAGTGGCCTGGCTGGACAGCTGCCTTCAGGGGCTTGACTCAGCCCTTTTTGGGGGGTGTGGGGTGGTGAAGGGATCAGGGAGCCCCCATGGCGTGTGGCCACAGAAGGGGGGCCCCAGCAGGGAAAAGGACAGGAGAAGGGGAGGAACCTCTGCAAAGAAATTGGTGGGGAGGAGGGAGAGGAGACATGTGCGCGAGGACAGGGAAAGAGGGAGGGTCAGGGGCTGCCAGCACGTGCAGGGATGGGGGCCGGGTTGAGGAGAGGGAAAGAATCGCTGCACGCAGGGAAAGGGAAGGAGCGACTCAAGGACAGGGAAGGGAGGGGGAGGAAAGGAGTCACCACGCTCGGGACAGGGAAGAGGGGCCGACTGGGAAGAGGAGCTGCCAGCGTGCATGGGGACAGAGAAAGGGGGTGGTTTGGGGAGAGGCGCTGCTGGCACACATAGGGAAGGGAAGGGAGGGGATTGTGGGTGGGCTGCTGGCGCGCGCAAGGACAGGGAAGGGAGGGAGGGGTTGCAGGGAGGGAAGGAATTGCTGCGCACGGGGAAAGAGCAGGAAGGGGGGAGGGGGTTGGGGACTTGGGAGAAAGGAGCCACGTGGGGAAAGCAAAGGGGGTGGGGAGAGGAGATGCCGTGCGTGGGGACAGGGAAGAGGGGAGTGGGGGCTGGAGAGAGAAAGGGGAGGGGAGGGGAAAGAAGCCTGGGCGGAGGAAGGGAGGGGAGAGGAGACTGTGGGGTAAGGGGTGGAGGGTATGGGGAGCAGAGCATGCAGGGAGAAAGGAGAGGAGCCCGCGCAGCGTGGCATGGCACAGCAGGGGCCAGGGAAGGGGTTGGGGAGCCGATGGAGCTGGGGAAGAGAAGTGGTCAGGGACCCCATACAGTACAGGCTGGGAAAGAGGTTGGGGAGTCGGGAAGGGGAACCCACGGGGAAGGGTCAGAGAGCCCACACAGCACAGGGCCAGGGAGGGGTCGAGTAGCCCACAAGGAAGGGAAACCTGCACTCTGTGGGCTGGTGAAGGAGTTGGAGAAGCCCAAGTGGCTTGGGGCAGGAGGAAGGGTTCAGAGAGTGAGCAAGGATTGTGGGAGGAAGGGTCCTACCGTCAGGCCACACTATTTCCTTCCCTCTCCCTACCCCACCAAGCTCCCTTGCCCTCCCCTGCTATGCTCCCCACACTCCCCCTTGCCCTCAGCTTGACCTACCATCCCCAGCCCTCCCTTGTAAAGCCTGCTCTGCTTCCCACACTTTTTTTTCTCTGCCAACCCCACATGGCCACCCTTGTCCTCCCCTGCCCTGCAATGCTCCCTTGCCATCTCACCCCTGCCCTTACCACCCATTCCCTGCCCTGCTTCCCACACTCCCCTTTCCCATATAGTTATCTCTGACCTCCCTTGACCTTCTCAGCTCTGCTATGCCCTGCCCTGCCCCTGCTCCCCATGCGTTCCCCTGCCTCCA
>ML686102.1:327018-360348 GCA_007922175.1 Pelusios castaneus
CTGTGCTGGGGGTAGCCGGCTCGAATCGGAGCCGGCTCCCGCAGCACAGTCCATTGGTTCGGATGACAGCGGGGGCTAGCAACGCAGCCCCCCCTGCCACCGGAAGCCCTGCAGCTGGGCTAGAGGGCTCTCTGCGGGCAGTGCATGGTGGGACAGGTGCCCACCATGCACTGCTCTTCTTTCACAAAGGAGCATTCTGCTCCTTTGCAAAAGAAGCTGCAGTGTGTACGCGATAAAGCGCTATAGTTATAGCGCTTTCCTTGTCCCGCAATAAAAGTTATTGCGGGACAAGACTGTAGTGTGTACATAGCCTAAGTTATTAAAGTCCTCAAATCATGATTTAAAGACTTTAAGGTATAGAAACTACCAGCAATTGAGTCATGCCATGTGCCACAAAAGAAGGCAACCCCCGCCTCCTCTTCCCCCACCCCGCAACCCTTTGCCAATCTGCTGTGTGGGAAAACTCCTTCCTGATCCTATTATGGCAATCAGTTAAACCCCGGGCATGTGGGCAAGACTCATCAGTCAGATACCCAAGGAAGAATTCTCTATAATAACTCAGAACCTATTCCATCAATTGGCCAGTCAGCGTATCTACCACCAGGATCAGTCAATTGCCAAACAAGGCTGTCCCATTGTATCCTCTCCTCCATGAATTTATCAAGCTCAGTTTTGAAACCAGCTAGGTTTTTTGCCCCCACTGCTTTCTTTGGAAGGCTATTCCAGAGCTTCACTCCTCTGGTGGTTAGAAACCTGTATCTAATTACGCCTGACACAAATGGAACTGAAATAAACATGGCTTTTGTTTAGCAGCGGCCACTTATGATCTTGCTTAGATGCTCCTGCTCCTTCAGTTGATTGGCTCTGTTCCTTGTTAGTCAGCAGAGCCTGGCCTTCTAGCCCTTCTCTAGTTCCTATCACTAGAGGCAGGTAGTGGCAAAATAAATCTTGTGTTCTAGTTAAGAGGCTAGCACAGGGGTCGGCGACCTTTGCCGGCCCCTGAGCCAGCCCTGCCCACTGCACCCTTAGCAGGTGCTGGGGGCAGGGCCAAAAGGGGCAGGACCAGGTTTCCGGTGCCCTGATGCCTGGGCCGGCATCCCCCAGCGGATGGCCTCTGTTTCGGGCCCCGGGGCCAGTTCCCGTCCGCAGGGGTGGCCCGCGGCTGAGGGCCCCTGCTGGATGGCAGGAGCGGAGCGGGTCACGTCGCCCCTCCCCAGCCGGCTGAGAGCTGTGCTGCTGCAGCAGAGCTGTCCCTGGCCATGGCCGGTAGGAGGGCAGGTCGGCTCAGCCCACCCGGAGCTGCCCCTGCTGGCAGGAGCCGGGGCCAGGAACTGGAGGCTGCCTGCTGGCAGCGGCAGCTCTGGCCGGGCCGACCCTCCCCCATACCGGCCATGGTCGGGGCCAGTTCTGCCCTGCTGGCAGCAGCGCGGCTCTGGGCGGGCAGAGCGACGTGACGCGACGCGACCTGCTCTGCTCCCCTCCCCTCCCCTCCTGCCACCCAGCAGGGGCTCTCAGCTGCAGGCGATGTGGTTTGCGGGGCCAGCGGGGGAGCCTGAGCAGCGCCATGGTCCGCTCAGGCTCGGCCCGCGTGCCACGTCTGGCACGCATGCTGGGGGTTGCCGACCCCTGGGCTAGCATGACTGTGTGGCTAAGGTGGTGTCTCCCTTCCCTTGCCCAAGGGGCCCGTTACATACATGGAAAAGGCCGGCAATGGGCCTTCTGTTGCAGCAATAACCCCCTGGCCTTGTACGCATCTCCTCCTTTATAAAATGGCATCAGTTTTATCTAGGAACAAATGAACTCTTTAGGGAATAATCAAAGATTCAAGAAAAGCACCCAGTTCTGAGGCAAGGGTAGGGGAAGGATAAAAAATTAGAAACATGCTGGCAACCAAACTGATGGCTGCCCTTAGGATTGTGCAGGTGGTGCTAACCCAGGAACACCTTGGCGTAGGAGGAGAGAAATGGTAACCTTTGGGTCTCCCAGCCCATTGTAATGCTTTGCACAGCATAAAGCATCAAGTGGAAACCCGCTTATCATGCAGTCCTGAAATGTGTCCATCTGCAGAATAAACCATCTCCACTTTGCCCCCTCAGCTTTTATGGGAGATGTGGCCCTTTCCTGGGCTCTCATAAATATGCTTTTTGCCCCTAGTATCTGATGGAAACAAAGCTCCTTGTGGCTCCCCTATGCTCCTTATACAAACAGCTTGGTGTTTTCTTCTAGACCAGCTTATTGACCTTGTCTTTGTCAGCTTTGTATCCAGACTACTGGCAAGTTTAGGAGGCTGGTGGGTGATGTGGACAAAAGAAGAAAAATAATCAGTGTGACCATTTTCCTGGCAGCCAGACACAGAAGACCAAGAAATGCCAGTTTCCCCTCTTTCCTTAATCCAGATCTTCCTTCCCTTTACCCTCACACTTTTTGAAATTCACACATCCTAATTACAGGCTGCACTGCAGTGATCAAGCAGTCTGGCTTGAGTTTTGTTCCTTATAAAACAATGGAGACACTGTGGCGCTCGCACAATATTGCCAACCTCAAGTATTCAAAAAATCATGTGTCAGGCCACAAAAATCATGAGATTTAAAAAGATAACAATTTTGGGTGCAGTTATTCGCTTTTTGGTTCCTTTATGGTCCCTTTGTATTTCCGTGCTTTTTGCTGCAACCAAAAAGGGTAGGACTTTTTTTTTTTTTTTTTTTTTTTTAAATGAAAGCTGAAATTCTCCCATAATCGCATGACTTCTGAACTTTAAAAGAATCTAATATCATGAGAGTTAATGATGCTGCTTTGGGGCTAATCTTACAAACTCTGACATCATTGACAGTTTTCCCGATTAAGAATTGTAAAGGGTTAGCTACATTATTCTGGAATAAGGAAGGGTGTGGCTTTAAAGCATTATAGCTATCCTGGAATCACTTCCCATGCAGCCATCCTGCAGGCAATAGCTCTGCCAGGCAATTTCCCCATGTTTGCAAGACCTAAGACTGGGTCCAGCATGGCCAGATTTCGGGCAAGCCTTTCTATGCACTACGTGTTCTTGATTCTTGTTTGGGTAGCCAGTTAAGACTTTTCAATTGTAGAAATACTTTTAGCTCCATAGTGGGGAGAGCCTTCAGAGGAACCATGCAATGCTAATTTCTTTAGAACTTTTTTTCTTTACTCATTTTTAGGATCCCAGCGTGATGATTCTTTGTTCTTCCTCCTTCCCCTTCCCTCCTTGGCACAAACGTGCATGCCTCCCCAAGTGAAGAATATCTCCCTTCTACTATATTGTTATGTACAGTGCGTAATTTTAAACTGATGGTTTGTGGCTGGAAGCTGGCCACTCCTTGATTGCCTTTGTTTTGTCGTTGAACCCTAGAATGGCAACAGGATGTTTAACTGTTCCATACCACTTGTTTACATTAAATATATCAATGGAAGCACTTTCAGTTATGAAAAGACAATTTATCTTAAAGGCACAGCAGCTTCAAACCTGTTTGCAATTTCTCCTGTTCCACTGAGGTGGAAAGATTACGGACTAGCTAATGGCCAACTAGGAAAGGCATATGCTTGCAATGTGACTTTACCTTCACACACAAGCAGGGAATGTTTTAAGTGGCTTTCACAAGGAGAGCCAAGTATTGGATTTTTTTCTCTCCCCCGAGAAGTGCAGATGAAAAAAACAAAGAATGTAATGGATGTTTTGGGTACTTTGTAAAATAATCTCATTGTACCCAACAAAAGAGCAGTATTCAAGGCCAAATAATCTTGCTACTGGCTTACTCTAAATGAGGTTGGAGGAATAATTTCAGTTACAATGAGGCAGATGCTGGCAAACGATAGAAGTTGTTAATTCCCAACCCTCACCCTGAATTGGAAGCTTTTGTGTTTTTGTTTCAAGAGTAGCCAAATGTAGAATTGAACATCCAAAGTCATGGATGTTCAATGTCAATGGAGATTTTCTTTGAAAGGGAGAACGTAGTAGTGTTCATTAAGGTTGTGATTCAAACAGGTAATTGGGTTTGGTGTCTCCAGGCGAGCCATGTCCAGTTGTGTTAAGAATACGGTGTTCCTGCTGGGTTTGTTTAACCCTTGATGCAGTGTCCTCTGGGTACGTGCTGCTGGAGAAGAGCATTCTGGGAGTTATCAAAGGCCATATTCAAGGTATGTAGGTCAATGGAAGAATTATTTTGTTGATGTCGCAGGGTCTATGCTGGGGCTGAGGGCAGTCTGGCTGTCACTCAGGGTGTGACATCTCCCACAGCCCTGAGCAATGTAGTTAAGATGACCCAACTTTGTGTAGTGTAGAGTAGCTCCGATGCTCTCATTGGCATGCTAAAAATAACCATGTAGACGTTCTGGCTTGGATGGGAGCTCACCCTCTGTCGCTCACCCTTGGCCCCAGGTTTCAGGGATCGAGCTCCAGCCTGAGCTGGAACATCTCCACAGCTGTTTTTAGAGCCGTGATCACCAGTCTGTAGAGCTGGACTCTGATGGTTTGTCTTCACTGACAGTGGCAAATACACCACCATCATCAGGTCAAACTTCCTGATTTACTGCTCAGGTCTGTGAAGACCCGCTCAGCCCATCAGGAAGTCGATCCCTGAACATCACCCTGGCAACCGGGTAGCGCTGAGTCAAAGGGAGGCTCCCTCCTTTCGACTCGGCACGGTAGGCATGCTGGGAGTAGGGAAGCCGAACGCAGATGAGCAAGTTAGTTTACATAACTTGCGTATCTCTGTTCTTCTGCCACCAGAAAGGACAGGCAGTGTAGACCTGCCTGGTGTCTCACTGGTCTTCCTTGTCTGTACTCGAGACTCACCCAGGATGACTACAATGCCTACAGTGCAGAAGAGTTCTTGGGGAACGCCACATCCCTTGCAGTTAGTGTGAAGAGGTGCTTTTTATTTTTGTGTTTGCATTCCAGGGAGATCAGAGCCGGGAAGCCATCATAACTGATGCTTGTTACCGTCTCTGCACATCACCTCCCCCCCCCTTTCCACCCCAGGAACACGTGCAGCCAGAGAGGTTCTTCTGGGTATGGCAGGAATGGCTTCAAATGCTACTTCCAGGGAACTTTGTTGGCGGTGAAAAATAACCTCAGAGCTTTAAAGAAAGCCAAATCGTGCTCGCAGATTACTCTTGGCTCGCTGTTGGGGTTCCTGTGTATTGTATAATGCACTAGATCTAATCTACATGGTAAGGTTCCCTGCAGCGTTGTGAGAATGCTGCAGGGTCAACTGAGGTCCGAGTCATTCTGAAAAAAAGGCACTGTGGAATGAAAAAGACATTATCTTTGCAAGCAGTTTTTTTTCTGCAGCAGAGGTCAGAGGTTTTTTGTGTGGAGCGGGTCAGTTTGTATTGGGGAAAGGCAGTGAGTAGACCAATTTGTCTTTCTAATTTTTGATGAGGAGGAGCTGCTAGGAGGAAAAGACACCATTTTGTTAGTTTATTTTCTCTCCATTCAACCAGCCCAGCTGATGCAATGGAGGGCCTGGAGCAACTATATAGGGCATGACATCACCCCTATAAGGCTCAGGTGCTCATCATGGCAGCAGCTTTCCCTTCTGTGTGCAGAAAACCTGTCTAGCAGGGGGAAGGCAATGCCAGTGCAGGGTTCCTGAGTCTGTCCCGTTGATGATGGAGCACCACTTTGCTCAAGCATAGGCTCCCCAGATGGTACTTACCTCTGCCCATCCCAAGTGTGTGGTGCTTTCCTCTGTTCTGTGACTTGCTCTGAGAGCTAATGGCTGGTAGCTACAACCAGCTGAGATCCTGGTGAGACAAAATATTTTTAACGTAAATTAGCAGATCAAGATGGGCTGTAGAGAAGCCACGTTAACAGGTTAAGCTAAAACCTCATGTTAAAAACGCAAAGAGCTGGTCTTCATTAGGGTTTTCCCTGGGTTAGCTAACACAAGTTAAGAACACACTTTTTTCCTAGTGAAGACTGGGCCTCCCACACTTCAGTGGGAATTATTTGGGTGCTTAAAGCGGAGCACGTGCATAAGCATTTTCCTGGATTGATCGCTAGGACGCCAAGTACCCTGCATTAGGCCTCTACAGAGCAGTTGATCTGGCTTGTCAGAGGATGCTTCGTAGCCATAAGTGAGCTAGAGAAAATAAGCAACTATGATTATGTTGTCTAGTGATGGCCTTGAAATGAACAGATAATCCCAAGCGCTGTTAAAAGCAAGCACATCAAGTCACAAAATAATGGCAGCTCAGTTAACTACCTAGGACCAAATACAGCATAGCAGAGCTAGTAGAACTGATGCCAAATAGAGAATCAGCCAGTAACCCAGCGGGATGGCTGCACCTCACTCTGGGATTCAAATTGTTTACTTGAATTAATGACGCTCTGTCCCAAGACGCCAGAAAGACTTGAGGGTTTGTGTTTTGCCCTGAAAATTAAATGTGGGTTGGGGATAGTTAACTCCCCTCTTTATATACCATCTCTCTCCTCCCCCCACACTTCAGAGTTTCCAATGGAATGGAAAATGATCTGGTCAAAAGCATTGCTTTCTGCCCCACAACACGGGATAAAGCTGGCTTTTGTTTTCCTCTGTAATCAGTAAATAAATGGACCTCACAAAGTGGAGGGCCAAGAGCCGCATCCGCAAAAGGAATAGAAGAATCTGAGATTGTAATGGTCTGTGTATGCAGTGAAGATATTACTTCACTTGCCTGGTCATTCTGAGTGACTCTGACTCCTGGAGTGGCTCAGCCAGGTGGCTGTTTCCAACCCTCGCCCCACCAGCTTGGCTGAGAGCTCTTTTTTTGTTCAAAAAGTCACTGGGCTCGTTCCTGGGATTCACAGTCTGTTACCATCCACTTTGTAAATTCTGAGACATCTTTGGCTTTTTTACTGCCAAGACTGTATTAACACACACAGCTCCTTAAAACTCAAAGAACGAGGCACAGAACGTGGGTAGAAGCCAGTCTCTGTAGTAAGTAGAGATATTGCTCCTTTGTTTGTTTCTTTTTCCTTTGCCACTTTTGAAATAAAATACACGTCTCCTTGCTTGAGAGGGAAGAATAATCCCCTTAAGTCATACTTCCCATAGTTAGCAATCTGAGTGTTTTAAATTGATCATGGCTAGTCATTGGGAATTTTCAGCAATATTAATTGCTCTTTGGCATTCTTGGTCGGTCAAGGTCACATTGCAGGCATGTAAGGACTTAAACTTTATAATGTTTCTAGAATTACAGTACAGGAGCTACCTTTTTTTTTTTATTTAAAGTATGATGTTCCCACTTCTCAGATAACACAAGGCAACAGTAGAAACAAAGGGACATCCAAGGGACCCCTAAATTTCTTAAAGAACACTAATGTTTGAATTTCCAACCTTTTCCCTTTTTGTGCTTGTGTTCCTTGTGTCAGATCAACCCCATCATGTCCCACATACGCTGCAGTAGCTAAGGGGTATTTAAAGGTGGTCTGGGAGCTTTTGCTTTTTAATTCTTGGCTGGTATAACGTCGTAACCTATGGCTTATGAAAATAACTTTTCAGGCATCTTCTCTGTCTTTAAATCCATTTTATAGTCAAGCAGCTTAGAAGTATATTGGGTTAGTGGCTTTATACATACCTGAGTTGTTTGTCTTTAAAGTTTGGGAGTCACTTGTATGACTCTTATTATGAGGGGCAGGATTTTAATTCCACCTCAGCCTTGATATTGAAATAATGAAATCTGAACAATTTTTAAAAAATTGTTTTTTGCGGCGCCCCCCCCCCCCCTTTTTTTTTCCTTCCGTTTGTGTGTAATTACGAATGTAGACGTTTTTTTCCCTTGGGCATAAATCTCTTTGGTTTGTCTAGCAAGATAACAGATGTTTGAATGCTGGTGACAGATCCAAGTTTTGCTTTTAGCATTTATTGCAACTGTGGATGCGAAAAGCCGTGCTGGCCCTCGGCATGCTGTGCTGGAGTGCTTTAGGGCAGTAATCCAGCACGCCGTTAGTATGGCAGAGTGACATGCAGTTTGGCCTGTGGCTGGCTGAATTCGGAAACACTGTTTGATTCTTGACAATACAGCACTGTTGAGCTGCAGTGCTTTTTGGGAAGTTTGGGTTATTTGGATCTCTTTTTGGACTCAGAGTTAACTTTTGTTAAATAGCTGTGAAACATTGATTTTGGTCAGAGCCCAGAAATAAAAAAACATGGAGCTCTGTAGCAAGTGAGGAGTGCTTCAATTCAGAAAAGCATCCTGAAAACAATGAGGACTCAAACACCTATTTGTCTTTAAATGTGAGTTTGTGTTTGCCCGATCAGGGACTTAGTGTAAGGATTGATTTTTAGTCTGCAGGTGTCCATTCTTATAAACAAAAGTGTGTGTGTGTGTGTGTGTGTGTGTGTGTGTGTGTGTGTGTAGTCTCTTTCCACACTCAATTCAGAGGGACAGGAATTTGAGTGTTGATATTTTGTTTGCATCATTTTTTATTATCAGAGACCTGAAGAAAAGCTGTGTGTAAGCACAAAAGCTTCTCTCTCACACCAGCAGAAGTTGGTCCACTAAACAGATACTGCCTCATCCAACTTGACTTTTGTCCTTCAATAGTACTATTTAATTGAGCCCCCAAAGGAATCTGTGATTACAAAGAATGATCTGCCAGAGTGTTTTAAGATGCTGTTGAGCCCGTGCAGCAGTCCCAAGGCTGCAGGCTATAAGAGATTCTAAGGTAACCAGTACCAGTTTAAAAAACTAACCGGACAGGGAGACGATAAAAGATGTCCTCAACCTCTAACTTCTTTGAAACTCTGATAAAGCTCCATTGAGGCATCTTTTTTCCTCCTTTCTACACATTAATTTGAGAGCATGGAGTGCCAAATTCTCCCAGAGAAGAAGCTGTTAGGATTTTAATTGAAAATGGAGACAGTGTAGTCTAGTTCAGTGGTTCTCATAGACTTTAAGGTCAGAAGGAACCAGTATGATCATCTAGCCTGACCGCCTGCAAAATGCAGGCCTCGAGACCTTACCCACCCACTCCAGCAATAGGCCACCAACCTATGACTGAGTTATTTACCTCCTTAAATCATGATTTAAGGACTTTAAGATACAGAGAATTCACCGGTAGGTGAACCATGCCTGTGCTACAGAGGAAGGTGAAAAATCCCCAGAGCCCAGGCCAATCAGCCCTGGGGGAAAATTCCTTCCTGACCCCAAATATGGCGATCAGTTAAACCCTGAGCACATGGGAAGTCACAACAGCCAGTGACCCAAGAAACAATTCTCTGTAATAACTCAGAACCCACCCCATGTACTCTCCCCTCTTAGGCCACTTGTAAATACACCACACGTAGCCAAATATCAGTCAATTTCCAAAATAGGGTAATCATACCATCCCCTCCATAAATTTATCAAGCTCAGATTTGAAAGCAGTTATAGTTTTTGCCACCACAACTCCCCTTGGAAGGCTATTCCAGAACTTTACTCCTCTAATGGTTAGAAACCTGTGTCTAATTTCAAGCCTGAATTTCTTGATGGACAGTTTATAACCATTTGTTCTGGTGTCCACATTGGTGCTGTACTCAAATAATTTCTCTCCTTCCCTGATGTTAATCCCTCTGATGTATTTATAGAGAGCTATCATATCCCCCCTCAGCCTTCTTTTGGTTAGGCTAAACAAGCCAAGCTTCTTGAGTCTCCACTCACAGGGCAGGTTTTCCACTCCACAGATCATCCTTGTAGCCCTTCTGTGCACCTGTTCCAATTTGAATGTATTCTTTTTAAACATGGGGGACCAGAACTGCACACAATATTCCAGATGGGGTCTCACCAGTGCCTTGTACAGCAGCACTAACACCTCCCTGTCTCTACTTGAAATACCTCTCCTGATACATCCTAGAACCGCATTAGCTTTTTTCACGGCCATATCAGATTGGCGGCTCATAGTCATCCTATGATCAACCAGGACTCCCAGATCCTTCTCCTCCTCAGTCCGTTCCAACTGATGCATCCCCAACTTATAGGAAAAATGCTTGTTGTTTGTTCCTAAATGCATGACCTTGCACATCCCATTATTAAGTTTCATCCTATTCCTGATATTCCAGTTTACAAGGTCATCCAGATCTTTCTGTATGATATCCCGATCCTTCTCTGTATTGGCAATACCTCCCAACTTGGTGTTATCCGCAAACTTTATTAGCACATTCCCGCTTTTTGTGCCAAGGTCAGTAACAAAAAGCTTGAACAAGATCGGTTCCAAGACAGATCCCTGAGGGACTCCACTGGTAACCTCCCTCCAGCTTGACAGTTCACCCTTCAGTATGACCCGCTGTAGTCTCCCTTTTAACCAGTTCCTTATCCACCTTACTATATTCATATTAATCACCATCTTCTGTAACTTAACTCCCTGTGTGGAACTGTATCAAACGTCTTGCTGAAATCTAAGTAAATTAGGTCCACCGCATTCCCTTTATCTAAAAAAATCTGTTATCCTTTCAAAAAAGGAGATCAAGTTGGTCTGGCACGATCTCCCTTTTGTAAAGCCATGTTGTATTTTATCACAGTTACCATTATCCTCTATAGCCTTAAGTACTTTCTCCTTCAAAATTTTCTCCAAGACCTTGCATACTACCGAGGTCAAACTAACAGGCCTGTAGTTACCCGGATCATTTTTATTCCCTTTCTTGACAATAGGAACTACATTAGCTATTCTCCAGTCATACGGTACAACCCCCGAATTTACAGATTCATTAAGAATCCTTGTTAAAGGGCCAGCAATTTCATGAGCCAGTTCCTTTAGTATCCTTGGATGGAGATTGTCTGAGCCCCCCGATTTAGTCGCATCCAGCAGCTCAAGTTTGGCTTCTACCTCAGGTATGATAAATTCCACATTCATGACCTCGTTCCCATTAGCTTCCCTACCTCTATCCCCCAGCTCAACTTCACTCTCATTGAAAACAGATGCAAAGTACTTATTTAGACATTCAGCCATGCCTAGATTATCCTTAACCTCCACCCCATCCTCAGTTTTTAACAGTCCCACTTCTTCTTTCTTTATTTTTTCCTATTTATATGGCTAAAGAACCTTTTACTATTGGTTTTAATTCCATTTGCAAGGTCTAGCTCAGCTTGACTTTTTGCCTTTCTCACTCTCTCTACATGTTCTGACCTCCAAAAGGTAGCTTTTCTTGCTGATCTCTCCCCTTTTCCACTCCTTGTAGGCTCTGTGCTTCCTCCTAATCGCCTTTCTGAGATGCTTACCCATCCAGCTTGGTCCACAGCTCTTGCCTATGAATTTTTTCCCTTTTCTCAGAATGTAGGCTTCAGATAGTTCTTGCAACTTTGATTTGAAGCGATTTCAAGCCTCTTCTACATTTACGTTCCTGAGTTCTTCTATCCAGTCCACTTCCCCAACTAATTCCCTTAATTTTCTAAAGTTAGCCTTTTTAAAGTCAAAGATCCTGGTCGCTGATTTATTTTTGTTTATCCTTCCAATTAGTTTGAACTGAATTAGCTCATGGTCACATGAACCTAAGTTGTCCCCTACAACCAGTTCATCTATGAGGTCCTCACTACTCACCAGGACTAAATCTAAGATGGCATCCCCTCTCGTTGGTTTGGTAACCATTTGGAGAAGGAATTGATCAGCTATTACATCCAGGGAGAACCGGGACCTCTTATTACTACTAGCACACGTCCTCCAATGTATATCTGGGAAGTTAGTCTCCCATAATCACACAGTTCCCAGTAGTATTAACTTCCTTAAAGAGGTCCCTATCCATGTCTAGATCAGATCCCAGCGGTCTGTAACACACTCCAAGCACCATTCCAGGAGAAACTTTAGTAGCTTTTTTCCCTAACATGATTTTTACCCAGATTTACAAGGCTGTGTGCATCACTGGGAGCCAGCTCACTGCTGAAACACCCCCCGACACACACACACACTCCTGCCATCGAAACAAACCTGCTCCCGCTTGTGGGGGTTTTTTCATTGTTGGGTCTGTGCCACTGCCATGAGTTGCAGCAGAAGGCTGCTTGCGATGGGGGGGTTAGGGGATAGTTTCTGGCAGCCGTGGGCTTTGTTAATGCACAGTTGGGCATGCTGCCAACCATGTCATGACACGAGAAGGTTGAGAAGCCTGGTTTAGTTGGTAAGACCTTGGACAGGGAGTCAGGAGGCCTGGGTTCTAGTCTAGATTCTGCCATGGGTCTGCTGGGTGACATATGACTTGGCCAATCTCCTGTTTTCCTCCAGCCCTTTGACTGTCTTTATAAGATTTTCAAGGGAGATGCTCTCTCACTACACATCTAAATATCCAAAGTGGTGGCGAGGGGGTGGAGGGTAATTTTAAAAAGCTGAGAGAAGAAATAGAATGATTAGCAGATCTAATAAAACCTGTGTCTGGCCTTCATTGATCAAAGTGATTGGATGGCATTTCCAAGTCAAAAGTTAAGTAAATAACTGTTGTCATTTCTACAGATTGCTTGTGACGCTTGTTTCTTTTCACTTTACAGTGCCTTCTCCTAGTGCCTTGCTGGTAGACAATCTCACGTCTTTTGGAAATGCAAAGGAAGTTGTAGCAATCAAAGACTATTGCCCAACTAACTTCACGACCTTAAAGTTCTCCAAGGGTGACCACCTCTACGTCTTGGATACCTCGGGAGGCGAATGGTGGTACGCTCACAACACCACAGAAATGGGTTACATACCTTCCTCCTATGTCCAACCTGTAAACTACCGCAATTCTTGCTTCACTGACAGTGGGATGATAGACAACTTGCTTGAGAGTCCTGACGAAGGAGTTCGAGAGCTAGATCTGCTTGGAGAATGGACTGATGTAAAGAGAAACTTTGCCAATACCTACAGTAACAACCCTTTCTTAAATGGGGTCCAAACAAATCCCTTTCTGAACGGGAACTTGCAAATAATTCCTAACTCGGACAAAGAGTGCACACCCAAAACCACGGTGGACTTGCTGCTGTTTGACACAGCTGCTCCTACATTTACAGGGACTAGTTCTGCAACTAACAGCAGCATAGGGAATATCTTTGATGAACTCCCATCCACAAATGGATTTGAATTCGAACAGCCGGTCAGGCGAGACAACCCCTTCTTCAGAAGTAAACGCTCGTACAGTTTGTCTGAGCTGTCTGTCCTGCAAGCAAAATCAGAAACTCCAGCATCGTCAGGGTTTTTTACTGGGTTAAAATCGCCTACCCCTGAGCAGTTCCAGAGCAGGGAAGATTTTAGAACGGCGTGGTTGAACCATAGGAAGTTGGCACGGTCATGTCATGACTTGGATTTGCTTGGCCAGAACCCTGGCTGGGGTCAGACACAACCTGTAGAGACTAACATTGTCTGCAAGCTGGATAGTTCTGGTGGAGCCGTGCAGCTGCCAGATACTAACATCAGCATCCATGTGCCAGAAGGACACATCTCGCCAGGAGAAACACAGCAGATCTCCATGAAAGCCATGTTAGACCCACCTCTGGAGCTCAACAGTGACAAATGCAGCACCGTAAGCCCAGTGCTGGAGATTAAACTAAGCAACATGAAGGTAAAAACCTTCATCATATTGGAGATGAAAGTATCGGCGGAGGTCAAGAATGACATTGTGAGTAAGAGTTTAGTGGGATTACACTGCCTGCGGAGTGACACAAAAGAGGGACCCTATACGCCAGTGCCACTTAGCTATTCATATGGAGACACAGTACAAGTGCAGCTGAATAACCTGGAACCTTGTATGTACATAGCTGTCGTGGCCCACGGACAGAACGTCACGTATCCTTACACTGTCTGGGACTACATCAGTAAAAAGATCACAGTGGGGGTCTACGGCCCCAAACACATCCACCCTTCTTTTAAAACCATAGTAGCTATTTTTGGACACGAGTGTGCGCCAAAAACTCTTCTGGTGACTGAGGTGACGCGGCAAATCCACAGCGCGGCACCTGTGGCCCTCCAGCTATGGGGGAAGCATCAATTCACTCTGCCCCACCCGCAGGACCTGAAGCTCTGCATGTTTTCCAACATGACTAACTATGAGGTGAAGGCCAGCGAGCAAGCCAAAATCGTCAGAGGCTTCCAGATGAAGCTGGGGAAGGTCAGCCGCCTCATTTTTCCCATCATGTCCCATGACCTGGATGAGCTGTCAGACTTCACATTGAGGATACAGGTCAAGGATGACAAGGGCACCATATTGACCCAGTTCTGTGTGCAAACGCCACAGCCACCTCCTAAAAGTGCCATCAAGTCTACTGGGCAGAGAAGGTTTCTCAAGAAGAATGAGGTTGGAAAGATCATTCTGTCCTCCTTAGCTGCCACTAGCAAATATCCTGCCTTTCAAGACCGGCCAGTTGCAAACCTAAAGTATGGCAAACTGCTTAAAACTGTAGTGCGCCAAAACAAGAACCATTATTTACTGGAATATAAGAAAGGAGATGTCCTAGCGTTGCTCAGCGAAGAGAAGATCAGACTGAAAGGCCAGCTCTGGACAAAGGAATGGTACATTGGCTACTACCAAGGGAAAATTGGCCTTGTTCATGACAAAAACGTGCTAGTGGTTGGGAAAGTCAAGCCTAGCTATTTTTCTGGACCTGATCTCACCACCAGTGCATTGCTTGAGCAAATCCTGAGGCCTTGCAAATTTCTGACCTACATCTACGCCTCAGTCAGGACCCTACTGATGGAGAACATCAGCAGCTGGCGTTCGTTTGCGGATGCCTTGGGATATGTGAACTTGCCGCTCACTTTCTTCTGTCGAGCAGAACTAGACAGTGAGCCGGAACGGGTTGCCTCTGTGCTGGAAAAGCTGAAAGAAGACTGCAATAATATGGAGAATAAGGAGAGGAAATCTTTCCAGAAGGAGCTAGTGGCTGTGAGTACCCTGCCTGCCAGAGAGGTTGTTAGTCAATTTAGGAAATGCATTGTGAATTGGAGGTAGAAGCAGGAATGTGGTTCTTCATAAACGGTCCATAGCATGAAAAGGCATTTTAATGTTTCTTGCAGGTTACTCAGCATGTTATGATGGGAAACTGCCACTATATTCATATTACAGCAGTGCCTAGAAATCCCCACGTGATCAGGGCCCAGTGTGCCAGGTGCATTGTACATACTCATAGTAAGAGAAAGTCCTTATCCTGAAGAGCTGGTACAGCAAGGAGGCACAGAGAAGTAAAATGACTTGTCTAAGTCAGTTGGGGTTGGTCCTGCTTTGAGCAGGGGTTGGACTAGATGACCTCCTGAAGTCCCTTCTAAATCAGACACCAGGTCACTGGCACCCAGGCCTTCTGACAATAGAAAATTTTGCCCCTCAATGGGGTTCAGCGAAAGTGACTTTTAACCACTAGGGAAGTTTATAAGTCTTCTATTTGGTGTGTACCTTTCTCCTGAAAAGCCTAGGAAATTATTGTGATCAATAAAACATAGTGGGGTTCTGCACCGTCCGTAGTTGTTCAAGTTCCAAAGGAGTAGCCATGTTAGTCTGTCGCAGCAAAACAAACAAGGAATCCTGTGGCCCTTTTAAAGATTCAACAAATTTATTTAATGCATTAGCTTTTGTGGGACTATACCCACAAAAGCTTATGTGTTAAATGAATTAGTCTCTAAAAGTGCCACAGAACTTCTTGTTTACAGCTGTTCAAGATGCTTTCATTGCAGGTTGCGTTCTGTTAATTGCTCACAGTTGAAATGTTAAAGTAAATGAAAATGAAGCTGTGTATCCAAACTGGATGGTGGAGTTGATTACGAAGCTGTAGAGGCACTTCAAAATCCTTCTCTCGTTGAGAGGTGAAATCTGTAGGTTCAGAGTCTCTCTCTGGGATTTTAAGCAGATCCATAGATGTTTTTCTTTATTTTAAAAGGTAGCTGATCCAAAAACCCCATTGAAGTAATTAGCAGTTGTTCCGGTAGCGTCAGTCATCTTTGGCTTTAAAATGGGGTGTTTGTTTAAATACTCTGAAGTCCAGGAACAAATATGCCCTTTTAGAAATCACATGAAGAGTTCCTAGTCATGGAGGTTAGCAACTCAAAGTAAAGAGAGTTTGTAAGAAAACCTCTTTTAAATGCTTGTTAGGCATCAACAGTTTAGGGAGGGAGGGATGGGGGTTATATGAAAACTTGTAATAACAGAGCAAATTAGTGTAAAAAGTACTCCTGTACTGGAATCACTGATTATCAATTAAAAAACCTCTTGAACTGATGCGTAGCAAAGGCTTGTTATAAAGTCTGCTGCTGAGAAAAAAAGGATTCTGCATCTCTACTTCTATAGGATTAAAAAAAAAAAAGGTTTTTTTTAAAAAAAGAATGTTCCTGCTGGTTACTTAGATTCAGAAATCAGTCGCTTGCTTCTTTCCTTTCTCTAAACATCTCTAAACATATTTAGTAGATCCTGCAATTGAATCAGCTTGAATTTAGGTGGCTTATCCTGAACAATGGTGTAATGATGCAGTGTGTGTAAAAATGACTTAACCAGGAATGTACTAGTAAACATCTGTTTGCAGTCAGGGGAAACTTGAATTCTGCAATTGTAGCTTAGATGCTCTTTGAAAATCTCTAAAAATTTGTTTTGCCGAGTGGCTTTCTATGTTGGTCACAGGAAACAAGCCGAAGAAATTCATTGCCTGTATTTTAGACAAGATTTGCTGTGCTCCTCACCCTTTAAATGGCTTCTTTCACAAAAGCGGAAAACCAGGCAACATCGCATTGTCTTTAAAATGTCAACCTAATTATTGACTAGCAAAAGCTTCTCTTGATGGTTTCATGCCTAGCTCATATGACTGTGCAGGAAACTAAATTATTCATAGCTAAAATATGCAGAAAGGCGGCAGTGGGCTATCTGTAATAACTCACATCTTTGTGTCATTTAAAAGGAGTGATGAACGTTGAGGATTAAGTGTAAGCTGTGTTCGTTATCATTGAGAATGGGGAGTCATTGCCCAATGATATCCTGTCTAGCACGTTTAGGGATTCATTTGTGAATGTTCCCTCTGTTTGATAGCTTGGCAGAATTAAAAAGGCTCTTTAAAATTCCTGTCTAAATATTGATATGTTGCTATTTAGAATGAGAAAATATTGGACTAAAGAGACTGATTCAGCCTTTTGAACTAATTAAAAGTAAATAAATAAAATTAGAGTTGACCTTTTCAAAGCCATCTGCAGCATTTGGAACCATCAGATGTTAAGACGGACGGAAGATTTATCAGAGTCCTCTGTGTTGATTTGAAAAGCTCATTTCCTCAAATTCAAGTATGTTCTCTGTTATAACTTCACAGTGAAAGTTGCTAATATTGTTTGAGGGGAAACTTAAAAATAAACCAGTCCTGTCAAACTAGAGCTTGCTAGGATAGATAGGTGGATTTAGATGGTCACAGATTCTTGGCAGATGATGGGACGTTTTGCAATGTTAAACTTTTGAGTAGCCGCAGCCATGCCAAGTCTGTGTAGATGCCTGCAGCAATTAAGAGAAGCAGCAGGTGGACAGAAAATTCTAGGCTTAAACAAGGACAAAACAAGGATGAAGAATGGTGGGTGTGTGGGAGAGTGGATTGAAGTTAGGTTAAGATCCATGAAAGAGGCTGGGTTCTTGGCTGGTGCCCAGGGTTATATTTTGTGGTGCATGGTGGGGGGGAGGGTTGTGAATCAGGCTTTCAAGTTTTCTTTCCTTCCTTCCTGCCACGCCATTCCAGCTCATTGT
This sequence comes from Pelusios castaneus, assembly GCA_007922175.1. Classification (NCBI taxonomy): domain Eukaryota; kingdom Metazoa; phylum Chordata; order Testudines; family Pelomedusidae; genus Pelusios; species Pelusios castaneus. Next base: position 344,649 of record ML686102.1, read on the forward strand.
GAGGGTGGCCCAGAGCTGCTCTGTTCTGTGGATAAAGGCTTGTGATAGACTGGAGCAACGTTTTTAGCTGACACTGCTTAAAGCTGCAGAGTCTCTTTCTGCTTTGATGGTACGCAAAGTTTGGCCACGGTACAGTGAACACATGCAGTCTCGCTGCCAAGGTGCATCTAGCTGTACAGCGAATGTGGAGAAGCTTTCCCTTAGAACCAGCAGAGATTAGGGTCTGGGTTCTCCATGGGGATTCTCAAGACTCTTTATTGTCTAGTTGACCCAAGGGGCATTTCAGGCCCAGTCTCCATGCTCAGTTGTGTGATCCTTAATGCCCTGACTTGGCAGCAATTGCAGGCCATCGGTCGGTTCCCACTAGAGTGGATGCATTCAATTCTGAGGGGTGGTGAATGAGGGTGAAGAGGAGTCAGGGGAAGAGTTTTACACGGGCCAAGGTTCTCATTCATACCTAAACTTGGTGTAGTTCTGTTCCTATCTCTGCTCTTAGCCATGGTGTGTTCTGTTCTTCTGCAGTCAATGAGAGACTATTCTGCCCCTAGGCCTCCTTGCTCTGCTTCCCAAGAGACTGAATGACAGGTAGGGTTGCCAGGGAAAATTCAGTCAAAAAGAGAACCTGGCAGAGTCCAGTTACCTGCAGTAACCAGCTTCTGCCACTGGGGGTAGGAAGAGCTACTGCTGCTGGAGTGGAAGTAGAGTTCAGAAACTGCTCCACTTCTAGAGCCTTGTTCAGCTGGCAAGGGGCGGAAGGGGCCAAGAGGTGTAGGGGGCAGGGCCTTGACAGACGGGGCAGAAGCTTGGGGAACAGATGCAGAGTGATGAATGGGTTCTGGCACTCAGCGTCCTGTGCTTAATACACCAGGTTTTTGTCATTTCAAGTACAGTGCAGCTTTGTTTTTTAAATAGGCTACTTCCGCTGTCTTCTACATAGCTGTCTGTCTAGACCAGTGGTCGGCAAACCGCGGCTCGCGAGCCACAAGCGGCTCTTTAGCCTCTTGAGTTTGGCTCTTCAGGTGCGGGCTCCCCAGAGGCGGCGGCGGCGGCGGGCTGGCAGGGCGCCGGCCCCTGTTAGAAAAGCCTGAGCCCCGGATCTATTCCGGGGCCCAGGAACCCAGAGGACTCCAGCGGAACACATGTTCCGCTCTGTCCTACCCCGCAGGCAGGCTGCTGCTCAGCTGTGAGCAGCGGCCGCCAGCCGGGCTGGGGAGTTTTTAAATGTCCTGCCCTGAGCATGCTCCGAAAGAGCAAGTTCAGGGCAGGAGCAGCCTCCTGGCCAGCCCAACGCCGGACGTCCCTTTGGCTTTCCGGCCAGGTAAGCTCGGGGGCCGGGCAGGAGCGCGGGTCTGCCTGCCTGCCCCACGCGGCCGGGGCAGCGGGGTGGCTGCGGCCGCGGTGGGCTCCCGGGGTCACACCCTGGGACTGCCTCGACTTCCCGGGGCCAGGGCCGGGGCCGGGGCCGGGGTCTGCTCAGCCCTGGGAAGCCGCCGGTGGGGCCGAGCAGACGGCATGCGGCGCGCTCCCCCCGCCCCCACTCTGCTGTGTGCTGGCCGGATGGGGCGGGGGAACGCGGCGGCGGCATGCGGCAGACTGCATGCCGCCACCGCGCTCCCCCTGCCCCGATCCGGCCAGTCAGCTGTGTGCTGCTGACCAGGGGCACGCGCTCCCCCCGCCCTGATCCGGCCACTCTGCTGTGTGCTTTTCTTTCCTTCCTTCTCTCCACCTCTCTTTTCCTACCTTCTCTTTTTTCTTCCTTTCTCTTCCTTTCTTTCTCTTGTTTGCCTTCCTTTTTCTTTCCTTCTTTCTCTTCCTTTTTTCTTTCTCTTCTTCGTTTTCCTCTTCCTTTCTTCTTTCTCTTCCTCTTCCTTCCTTTCTTCTTTTTTTCTCGTCTTCCTCTTCCTTCCTTCTTTCTCTTCCTTCTTTCCTTCTCGTCTTCCTCTTCCTTCCTTTCTTCTTTCTCTTACTTTTTTCTTTCTCCTCCTTCCTTCTCTCTTTTTTCTTTCTCTTCCTTCCTTCCTTCTTTTTTAAAAGCTTATGTTGAGATGGTTAGGAATACCCTTATTAAGTTAATAACAATGTACCTTCCTATATATTTTTAGTTTAAAAAATTTGGCTCTCCAAAGAAATTTCAATCACTGTTTTGTTGATATTTGGCTCAGTTGACTAATAAGTTTCCCCACCACTGGTCTAGACAGCCATTTAAATTGCCATCCACTTTGCCTTTTCAATGTACCCGCTTGTGGGATTCCTCCATTCCTGTCTTTAAAGGCAGGCAGCTGTCCTTCTGCAGAATGGGCTTGTGACTGGGACACAGCGTTCCAGTCACCTTGCTGCAGAAGGTCATTGATAGGAACAGAAAATGGCGACCCCATTGTGTCTTGAGAGATCATTGAAAATCTTCAGTGGCCACGCTCTTATTCAAAAGAAAATCAGTCCCTAAGAAGAATTCTTGCTGTGAGAAGGACTTTGCTCAAACCAAAGGAGCATGGCTGCATTTAAAAAAAAAAAAAAGAGAGAGGCAGCTCATTGGTGTCTAATAAAAGAATAAAGAAGTGCACATTTTACTTTAGGGAAGGAGCAGATAGAAAGAATTCAGACAGAATCCTTGATACAGAAAGCAAAATGGAGCAGGCTACTAAAGGCCATGAGCTATTTTTAGAGTTAGAAAAAGAGAAATATTGTTAGGCGGGGGCAGTGCTGTGAGAGGGGGAGCGAGAACCATTAATTAATTCAAAGGGAACAGATGTAGAATGGAAGGACTGAAAGATGAACCTCAGTTTCCCATAGATAGGCAGTTAACCCATCCATAACTTCAGCGCCAGTTGCTTATGAACATCACAGCTCTCTGATTAGCTTCTGCTTCTAGGTTGTGGGGTTCAGGCAAATCAGCCTCCAAGCATGGAGGAGAGGGTTTAAAAAAATTTATGGGCCCCAACCTTTCTGTAGTCTTACAGGATTCAATTCAAAATGAGTTCATTCCTTAGGGCCAAATTCTGTTCCTCACTCCGAGCCCTGGAAGATGTGCAGCAGTTGTATTTTTCCCTTTACTTATCTCCTAGAGATACCTGAATCTTCTGGCTTTTGGGAGATTATTGTCCTTCCTCTATAAATATCCCAGCTTTTTCTTGCTTTTTGAATGCAGCATTTTTAAATCCCGCACCAATAAGAGCCACGTTAAAAAGACACTTAACTTTGAGTGGAGTTGTCCAACTTTCACCAGTATTTTTTTTTTTTAACTCTTAGTTATTTGGAAGCTTCCTGATCCCTATGAACTATGTACATGTGTTCAGACGTGCAAAGGAGTCAGAGGTGGCTTTTGGGGTAGGCGAAGCAGGCGTCTGCCTAGGGCCCCGAACAGAAAGGGGCCCTGTTGCCTGCTTTGCCTACCCTAAAAGCTGCATCTGGTCGGTCAGCAGCAGGAGGAGGAGCTGGGTCAGGGGGCCGGGGCCATGTTCGGTGACCTGGGGCTGGAGGGGGGGTGGGGTGGGCCTATGGGAGCCCCACAATGGGCCTTTGCCTAGGGCCCCCAGTAGCCAAAGGCCACCTCTTAAAGGAGTGTACATAAAGTAGTAGGAAACCCATGTAGGAGGGTGGCGGGAGAAGTTAGAATGGTCTTGTGGAACATTCATCATTCTTCCAGTGATTGCTTATGTCAATTCCAACTCCGGTGTGCATGCACCACGTGCACAGATTGCCGGAAAATTTTTCCCCTACTCCCTGCAGAGTCAGCTGTGGCCACCAGGGGCGCTCTGCTGACCTCTATATATATAGCCCAGCCGGCCCTCCTTCCCCCCAGTTCCATCTTATGGCCCTGACAGTCACTGGAACAACTGCTTGCTCTTGTAGCAAGCTATTTCCCTTCTCCTAATCCTGTCCTATTAGTTAGTCTTGTTCAGCTCAGTTCAGTTCTGTTAGTATAGTTGTAGCAAGAATTGGTCTTGGGACCCTCCATCGCCCCAGGCTGGAAGGCCGGGCATACCCAGCTTCAAAACCTGCCTGTCCTGCAGCAAGTTTATGCCCTGTGACGAATCCTCATTCGTCGTGTTCAAAGTGCCTCGGGGAGTCGCACTTGCGGGACAGGTGTAAGATTTGCAAAAGCTCTTAATGATGGAAGAGGCCCTCTGCCCGGCAGAGACAGAAGATTCCAGCTCCGGTAGGACCGGCTCAGTACAGAGTGCTCCGGTGGTAGGAAAAAGTGGAGACTCTGGCAAAGAGCCCTGGCACCGCCACAGTCGTCCTCGGCAAAAGAGCACCACCGGCATTGATCTCGCTCCTTGGTGCCGTCAAAGAAGAGGAGGGCAGAGAGAGGACTCTCCCCTTCACCCAAACCGGCCTGGGCAGCGTCTAAAGTGTGGCCTCAGATGGGGCACTCGACCCCAGCACCGCAACTCTCAGTACCATCGACTCCAGCCCCTATCCCGAGTCCGTCGAGTCCGGTCTCGGAGCCTTCTCTGATGTGGGGCATCCTGGAGGAGTATTTACAGCTCCCCGAGACATTCTAGGCGGCCAGAGAACTAATTGAAGACACGGCACCACACTCTACTACCAACGCCCTGGCAAGGGAGCCAGCTCCTTCACCGAGGTCATCAGTGTCCCCAAGAGGGAAACCATCGCCTCTAATACCGCCATCCCCGCGGTACCTGGCACCGGCACAAGTTCCGGTGCCGCAGAAAAGCAGTTAGTTTACGGTCGCCCAGGAGGGACCACGCCCAGAGAAGGCCAGCGCCGGACAAGAACGGCACCACTCCCTGGTACTGCTCATGGTAGTGGCAGTAGCTGGTGGCCCGCGGTACCGGTCCCTGTGGCACCAAGGACCGTCGGCACCAATTCCTAAACCAGTGTCGGACAGTATACGGCACCGGTCCCCAGCACTGCCGAGCTCTGCTCCCCCGTGGTCCCTGTGCAGCCAGCTGTCTTCGTGGTCAGAGGAAGGTTCGGTGGTCCGCTGGTCCAACAGGCACAGACAATCAGCCCATCAACCGCAGTGGGCCCAGTGGCAGATGCCTCCCCAATGGCCTGCAACGCTCAATGACTGGGCATTCCCTGTCAGGAGGACCCAGGCAGTTACCACCACAGATGGCAAGCGGCCCTCGGGACTTAGGGGCGCAATTGATGTTGCTGCTCGAATGAGCAAGGAAGGGAAACTCCAGTGGATTCACTACAGAGTAACTGCTTTGCCAGGCTCTTCAGAGGTCTAGCTAGAATTGTATCTTTGACATAATTTCTTCCCTTTAGAATTTCTAGGGTTTTTTTTTTTTTATAAAACCTTGAACTTCTAGCTCTTTCCAGCAATATGTTTCTGTCCTAAAATTCAGTATTTCAGGATGCTCCTAGTTATCTAAAAGAGAAGAAAATCACAGTATGTTATAACTTCCTTTTCTCTTGCACAGTACAACAGCTAGCCCGGTAAAAAATGAATTTTTCCATCCCATGAAATCAGGCTGTTTGCTTTGTTGTTGCATTCACCTTCAGACTTCTGGAAACGGAGGTTTGGGCGCTGTTGCTGTCCTCAGAATAACGCTTCTGTTCTAGGTACAAAGTAAGCACAGATCTCTTGAGACGTGCAGCTTCAGAGTAGCAGAGAAGTCAGAATGGCCTCACATCTCCTTTGCACCGTCTGAATTCTAGGCGCGTGATCCCTCAAAACTCGAACCATTCTGGGCATTTTAAGAGCGAAGGAGTACAGCATGCTGGCTGTTGATGTAAGTTTGAGCAGGTCACCATACTACTGGATGCTCCCAGGCATTCTCCCTGGGGGCAGGATCAGGTCACACACATATATGATTCTATACTGCATTCAGCTCAAGGGAGTTCTCTCCTGACTAGTTGCTGTATGCTGATTGTGTCATATAGGGGCTACGGTGGAGGCGAGAACCAACTATCAGACTAAAGTCAGTGGGCATCTTTCCACTGGGGAAAGATCAGGCTGTAGATGATTGTCCCACTGTATCAAATGTGTTGAGCTAAGACGGCAAAGGAATAGCTGGCCTACGACACACCAGCAGAGCTAAGCGACTTCTTGGGCTCAGCCCATCAGCTTAAATAGCAGAAAGCTATAGAGCAGCAACATGGGAATCTCTCCAATTCTCATGTTATATGGATGTAGAGCATCTGCAGGTGTTCAGTGCTTTAATTCCTAGGGGAAACTACTCCTCACTCAGGCAAAAACAGAGCCATAATATTAATAATAATAATATCAAAGGTGGCATCCTTCATTGCTAATCTTTTAATTCCCTCATTACTTGTAGCAGGGGATAAAGAGTCCTATTTCTTGACATTGTTCTTTATAATCGTGCTTTCATTTAGAATTGTCCCAGACTCTAAGCTTGCTGTTTTGTTTTGTTTTTTTAAAACCCCTCCAGTCCTTTAATTGAATTGTGAAAATCATTTTCGTGTTGTGTCGAGTGTAACCAATGTGGGGCAGCTGCCTCAGTTAGCGGACAACCTAAGGCAACCAAGAACCCCTGGTTGGTTTGGCTTTTTGAACAGCGTGGCTAGCTCTAAAACATGAAAAGTCTGCTTTGTCCTCAGGGCAAAAGCTAAGTGTGGATCTTGAAAGCTAATGGCCTTCTCCAGCCTTGTATGTAATAGCAGATCTTGAAATGGGGTGGGGAGGATCAGCGAGTGGTGGTCAAGCTGGAGTGTGGACTAAGGAGTATTGGCCTCCTATCTCAAATTTAGTGTCACCGTTGCCCCTGTCCAAAGGTGGAGAGAAAGATGTATTCTCTAGCACCAAAACTTCATTGCTACTCCCCTTTCCCTCTGACCTCTGCCACAGGGTAGTTTGTGCATGTTCAGTACAAAAGTCTGTAGCTGCCCTAAAAGTGAAAGCTTTCGCAGAGTAGAAATGATGTGTAGACATTGTGAAGGTGGGGAGGGAGGCTGCTGGCCTAGATGGGAGAAGGTGTGAAGTAGGGCTGTATCACTCAGCATTCCCTGTTGGGTAACTTCAAGTCTCATCTACTGAATGGAGCATGTGGCTTCATTGATAATTTGCTTAGTTAAGCACTTTCTTCCAAGTCCTTAGTAGCCAGGAGTGGAGCTGAGACATCTGTGGTTTCTAATCTAGCAGGTATGAGACGCATAGACCCCATCCCAGCTGTCTGGATTGAGCTCATGGCCCTAGAGAAATCTAACTACAGAGTAGGGTGACATCCCCTTCTCTGGCTTGTTCTCTAATGCAGTGGGTTATCTCTTCCCCTCATAGCTTTACTGTAGATCACTTCTTTATTGTTGCATCCCTGTAGCACTCTGGGAAGCGGTACACTAATATTGAAAATTACTGCCGACTCCTCCCCCACTGGCTACCTTAATTTATGGCCTCAGAGAAAGTTCAGACACAGGCTGATGTGTGGTAATGCTCTCCAATGGTCACAATGTTTCCAACGGCTAGAGAGCTTTACAACTTAAATGGCATCATGAATTATTAACTAATTGGGAGGGGGAAATGTTTTGTATAATGACTTCCATCTGGAGCCTGCAGACCCGAATTCATTCAGCGTTACTGCACGCCTGGGGGAGGGGAAGAAGCATTCCCCCCACTTCACAAAAGGGGAAAGGGAGTGGCAGATGGATGGGGTTTGGTTTACCAAGGCCACCCAGCAAGTTGGCGTCAGAGCCAGGAGCAGGACAAACTGGATCATATAGCTCAGCTGGGTTGCAAAGTTATATACTCACTTACCGCCACACAAAGTGAATCTTCCCGTTCTCTAATCTGGACGCCAGCCGCTTTGCTGCCTACCACATTTGTCACTCAAAGCCACCAAAGCTTTGTACTAAATTCCCCTCTGGGCATGCTGTTTGCCATTTGCTCAGCTGCAGTTTTCTATAATTAGAGGATTGGAAATGGGCTTCGGCCTTTCTGAGCTGGGATGCAAATGTGGCGCCTAGCTGCATTTTAAACATGATTTCGGCTGCACTGCTTTGAAATACAATTTGAATATCAAACCCTCTCCCGTGCTGTGCTCCATGCCAGTCTCGTAGAAAAGGCTGAAAGGATCTCAGAGGCTAACAAAGTCTTTGAAGAGGCATTATCAATAGTGTGCTTTAAAACAGGGACAGTGGTCAGGCCTCAGAAATAAACATATCTTGATGGCAACAGGAATATTTGGAGTGGATTTTCAGAGATGAGTCTCTATATGTTTTGCTCTCTTGGGGTTTTTTTGAGAGGGAGGGAGGGAGGGAAGCAGCCAAGTGTAGTTACAAAAGTCTGATTCGGGATTATGGTCTGTTGTGAACCCTGCTAATCCCAGCTGGACTAGTAATCACTTTGAAGGCCAGCGTATCCATGACTCGATTGTGTGTGTTTTTTGCAGCAAAGCAAAGGGGATGAGTTATCCAGCAGATGACCGGGGGCATTTGCTTTCATTACAGCACTCTGCTGATGTGAATGTGTCCTGCCCCCGACAAACTTTGCTTTGCCTCTCCTGTTTTTCACTTCTTTCCATCCAGGATCTCACTTGACCAGCTACAGTCATGGCTTCTGCAATCTTCCTCTAAGTTCTTCCTGATTCTCAACTCTCCCTCCATTCCCCTTGTCGGGTCATTCTCAGTCCCCCCACTGCCACCTGTGCAGGCCCTGGTTCTTGTGTCCTGTTCCACAGCAAATGGGCTCCCCTTGGCTTTCCTCGTGTGAGGAATGAAAAACGAGGAAGTTCCCTGTAGCACTGAGGCACAAGGGTAAGCTATGAGCTAGAGGGAGGGTTCTCCTCTACCTTGTAGCGTGCCTCATCCCATCCAGCCCTCTTCCCCGGTGCGTAATGGGTGGTGTAAAACACAGCCCGTCTGATCTGGTGGCCAGCACGCCAGCTGCGCCCCCAGAGCACCAGTGCAAGAGACACCCTGTCGTATGAGGCAGTGCAGGACGGGAATGTACAGAGACCGGAACCCACTTCGATTCACTATCAGGATTCAGCCACTGGGATTGGTGGGAGCTTGCCTCTGCTGGCTCTGAACTCCTGGCTGTATTTACCAGGATAAAATCGAATCAAGGCTCAGCCCCAATGAGCCCTGGCCTGCTTTTAGAGCTGATCAGACCCTGGCCGTTGGAATTCTTGGTTACTTTTCTCCTTTGTAACCTATCAAGTTCTTTCATTTATTGCATCGTTCACTTCAGCCATCTGCAGCAATAGCAATGGGGGGGTTTGGTCCCATAATCCCCTTATCTCTGGCCTCAGCCCAACCCTCCATCTGCTTGGATTGTGCCTGCTTTTCTCTGTTAGCCATCCTCCCTTCTCTGTCTCTGCTCCATGCCTCTTTTGCTCATGCTTGTCTTCAGCTGCCTTTACTTTCCTTTGTGTCACGCCTCCGTGCACTGACCTCACGTCTCTTTCAGCACGTTGGTGTCTTGACTCGACACACATGTAGTCACGGGCCCATGAATAGCACACCTATGCTGGCTTTTTACGTGTTATCTTAAACTTTATGCTGGTACCACGCTTCCTGCTTTTGGTGCCTTTCGGAGTCTGCTGCTCATAACATCCCTGCTGTAGCTGGAGGGTGGACAAGGGATAGCTGGGATTTTAGCACCATGAGAAGCAATCCAGGGCCGGGGGATCAGTACCTGAATTGGGTGTTTCTGCTAGGATGATGAGAGGTGACATGAGTGGCATGGGTATTCAAATAATCATCATTAGGTTTCAGAGTTAATCCACTGAGCTGAATGGGGCAGTTCATACCACTCAGATATATTGCTTCTGGTTGACTTGGCGGTGGCGCTTTCCTCTTAGTCCAGCTGGTAACACCTAGAAAAAGCTTAAATTCTATGGCACGTGCGTGCAAACTTTCCGCACACTCTGCAGACTCACAAACGCATGAAGCCCCAAGTCTCTGATCTTAAATATTGGTTTTTAAAATCTGCAGTTGCAAGCACTTTCGCAGATCACCTTAAAACATCTATTATAATTGAAAGAAAGGAGACTGTGATTGTCCTTAACAAAATCATTTAGTGATTTATTTCATTGATCTCTAAGTGTGAATATATGTGCATGCTGGGGTGTGTGTATAGTATTGCAGGGGCATAGCTATGGGTGGGCCTAGGCCCTCCCACTAGCTCCTCAGGCCCGGCCCGAAGCAGGTAGCTGTGGCCGTGAGCAAAGCAGTGCACTATGGGCAGTGGAGGGCTGCTGTCGCTCCATGCTGTCTCCCAACTCCAGTCCTAGGGCAGCCTGGACTCTTGCTGCCTCTCCTCCTCTTCCTCCTCACCCTCGTGATGCTCCACTTGCCAAGAAGTGGAGCTGGAGCATAGTCAGGCAGCTTCCGGTCACATGACTGGAAGCAGCACATAGCTGGACCCACCCTAGGGACTCAGTGGCCCAGCTGAAAAACGGGCTGGCTACACCCCCGTGTTACTGTGCGGAACCTAACAGCATTTTCCCACCCTGCGGTTTAGAGAAGTATAATGAATTCTATTTTGACTTCTTACAGATAATGTGGCCTAGTAAAAGGCTGTTCTTTTGAAGCTTCATATAAGAGTTGATTCATGAATGTGGCTTTGTGATGACTTCTCTGTAACTAATTCTGTCTCCTCTCTTTAACCCACGCTGCTCGATATTAACTAGCCATCCAAATGACTTAAAGCAACCCTTCTACCTCTTCAAGGCATCTTTTCCCCTGACCATCCCTACTGGGAGGTGAAGAGGTGATCAGAGTGGCTTGCTGCAGTGTTTGCTAAGCACCAGGTAGCTTCTATGTTTGCACATATGTAATTAACTCTAATTGTCTAGGAAACACAGCAAAAGGCTGGTGTTTGAATGCAATTAGTGCCTCAGCTGCCTTGCCTCCTTCCCCTGATGAGTCACAGGCTCTGAAGCCCTTGAGCAATGATCCACCCTTTGGATCCTGAAAAGGTGAGGTGGCTGAGGCTGAAAAGGGGGTGCGTGTCTAAAGAAAACCTGCTCCCCTACACTACACACCCTGGGTTCTGAGTGTGCACCCGGGGCTGTGACAAGCATGGGTGGGTTGCAAGATGGGCATTCTTCTTGCAGCAGCTGCTGCTAAAGGGATGGGGGGGGCATGCCTCTGAATTGGCCATCTGTCCTACTGCCCAGCCCTGGCCTGGGCTCTGAAGAGCTGGTACTTCAGAGGTGCCTGGTCCCCTCTTTACATCACAGAGGAGCCACGCTGGGGACACACATCCCTTGCAAATCCTCTAAGTGGCTTGTCTAGGAGAGCCCTCCAGGGGCTTGTTCACCAAGTGGCCCCTCTGCCCCACATTAGAGGAGACGCACACCCTCCCGTCTGACTACCTGAGGCTCTTCTAGAAGAACCTCCATGAGATTGAGGGCAAAGGGGAAAGCAGGGGGGGGGAATAGGGTGCAGGGGGTTGATTGGGGATGTTGACTCGGCTGTGTTTACTCACCACTCATCAGTCACTAACGCCTCTTTCGAGCCACTGAGCCCTGACTTTGAAAGCCAGTGTTCTCCATTGCTCCGGCGCACACACTTCCTCTTTGTACCCTGCTGTTAAAGGAAATTTGCGGAGCTGCTCGGTTTGGCTTGAGATTTGCTTCTGCCACCCAGCTAGGCTGTTGTGGCCCGGGCCATGTAGCAGATAATGACTGGTGGTCTTGGTCATTTGGGCATCACAGCATGTCCTGTTCATCAGGAGGGGATAGAAAAATGAAGCAATCAGAGAGGTAATTACAGTCCCCTGGGTCACGCCTCTTAATGGCTGGATTGACGGGAACTTGCCCAGAAGAGCACACAAGTCTCGAAGGACTTTTTTAAAGAGGTGGTGTTCTCCCAGGTGTGTCTCCAGGTTAGCATCACGTTTCGCTCAATGAACCCATTGATCAGTTTGCAGGACTAGTGACTTTTCTCCCCCACTCCTTCCCTGCTGCTGTATTACATGTGCATCTCTGGGGAGGAGGGGAAATTGGGGTGTGAGAAATGGAATGACTGGGTTGGTTTGTTCTGTTTTTTAAACTGAAAGAACAGACTCCCTCTGCACCACCTGCCTTCCCCCTCTTGCACCTCCTCCTCCTCCTCAAACAAAGCAGGCAAAGTAGGGAGCCAAGTGCAGTTTCCAAGACACGTTATCTGTGGTGAGGCAGCATGATGCACTGGTCCAGACTCAAGAGCTATGGGTTCTAGTCCCCACTCTGCCACTGGCTGGCTGATTCACCTGGCTTCTGTTCCCCTCCCGCCCTTTGTCTGCCTTACTTATGTGGGTGGTAAACTCTTTGAGCAGGGACTGTCTCTGTCTGCACAGCCTTAGTGCAGTGGTACCCCAGTCTTGCTTGGAGCCCTCTAGATGCTACCATAATGGCTAGACAGGTGGTCTGCAACATACTCACCTCTTCCTCATTGTTTAGCTGAGCTGTTGTTTCTATCGCAGTCGCAGAAGCAAGACTGTTGTGGTAGGCACTGGACAAACACGTCACAAAAAGACGAGCTGTGCCCCCAAAGAATCTCTGTCCTCCCCTGGTAGCTGGTGCACACAGGAGTTTTGAGCCTGGGATGCAGACTCGCTTTCTGCTTGAAGCATTCTTGAACCCTGGGCACTCTTGCTTGAGAGGCTAAGATCCCATGTTTGCTGTAGGCAGCTGACCCCTCCAGGGGTGGCCGCGCAGAGGTGATTATGCGGGGTGAAAGCTCTCTCAGCTGACAGCAGGCATTTGAGAATTAAATACCGATGTTCACACTTATTTGGTGTTAACTGATGATGGAACAGGCTTTCCTTAATTCGATTTAAGCTGCTCCTTAAGTCGAATTAACGAAAAACTAGTTCGAATTAATAACACCTCATTATAATTGGAACTAGCACTTAAATTGACTACTTAAGTCGACTTAAGCCAGTGTGGATGCCCTAAGTCGACTTCTTCTAAAAGTCAACCTAGAGCGGGGGGACAAGGGAGCCCCACATGGCTCCCTGGAGAAGGGAGCCACTGTGGCTCCCTTGTCCCCTGGGGAGCCCGTTTCCTTCTCCCCAGACTTGCGGCTTCCCTGCAAGAGGAGCCGCGGTCTCAGGGAGAAGAGCTCCCAGCCAGGGCTCCAGCTGGAGGGAATCCCCCGCTGGAACCCTGGCTGGAGAGTCCCGAGACCAGGAAGCCGCCAGCCCCGAGTGACCCCGGGGAGAAAGGAGAGCGCGGGCTCCCTTCTGGCCGGGACCGCTTGGGTCCCAGGGAGAAGGGAGCCGCGGCCTGAACTCCCTTCTCGTCCCAGCCAGAAGGGAGCCCCACGCTCCCTTCTCCCCCAGACAGCTCAGGGCTGGCGGCTTCCCTGTCTCGGGGAGAGCCAGCCCCATGAAGGGCTGGCTCTCCCTGAGACAGGCTTGTTCGTCCCTGAGGGGAGAGCCAGCCCTGGGAAGGTGGCTGTCCCTGGCACAAGCCGCAAGCGGCTTGCTGATCTCGGGGAGAGGCAGCCCCGCACAGGGCTGGCTCTCCCCAGGAAAAGCCTCCCTAGCCTGCGGAGCCGAGGCTCCAAAGGAGCCTCAGCTCCCTCTGGACCTAACCGGTCGACTTAGAGAGTCTAGTGTAGACTCTCTAGGTCGACTTAATACAGTCAACTTAAAGTCAAGTTAATAAAGTGGACTTATCTTTCTAAGTGTAGACATAGCCCAAGAGAAGGACAGGAGGTGAAAACACTCCTGGTTCCAGTCCCGTTTGGGACAGTCCTACATGTTCCTGGAGGAATGATGGCGGGGACCCAATTGACTTGATAGAACAGTGCGAGTGTGGCACCTGGGCCGTCCAGTATATTCACATGCAGCCATTTCTATGGCACATCACAGGTTCTGTTCTAGCAGTTTATAACACTTAAAATTTTTTATAGCCGTTAACCTTGTTTGCTAAACACCAGAGTTTATCACTTCCATGGTAGATACAGAAATACAATGGGAGCTCTGGTTAGAAGAGCTAACTCCCTTCCAGGGCCCTAATTGGATTCCAGCCCTCCACTCAACAGAGAGCAGGACAATGCAAGTGGTCTGTAGTTGCTTTCTAGAGAGTTTGTTTCAAAAGGCAGGCAGGCAGTTCCTGTATGGAAAGCAGCCAAGGTGGCTGGGTGGGGGAAGGGAGAACCTCTGGTGGAAAGGATAGACTTGTGTGTGATTAAATTAGGCCCTATCAGTTTTGTGACAGTGAAAAATGTGTTATGGACCATAAAATCCGATCTCCCGTGCTGGGAGCACCCTCACTAGTCTGCCAGGCTGGGCAGGGACAGGGCTTGGTGCTCCCAGCAGCACAGGGGAAATTGGATTCACGTCCATCTCCAGAGCTTCCACTGGCTGTAGGAAACTCTGCTGCTGAGATCTGAAGGCAGCACAGAAGTGAGGGTGGCAATCCTGCGACCCCTTCCCCCCACAGAACAGTTTTGCATACCTCCTTCCCCCCATGACCCCCTTTTGGGTCAGGACCCGCACGGTTATAACCCTGTGGCATTTCAGATGTAAACACCTGAAAACATGAAACTGACTAATTCTCAAATCCTATGGCCATGCAATTGACCAGAATGGAATGTGACTTTGGTAGGGCCCTAGAGATAAATGTGATGGGCTTATGGAAACTTTGCCCTGAAAGATTTGGTAGTTTAAAGCTTAGGAACTAGACATTGCTTTTCTCTCTTCTTGGGGGGCTGTGGAGTCAGCAATATAATGATGTTCTCCTCACCTTGTGGTAGTTATGGGGGTGTGGGGAGGAGTTGCATATGCAAAGTAAATAAACCTTTTGGCAGCAGGGAAGGGGGGAGTATTTTATGACTTGTAGCTAATTGACATACAAACAAGTTAAAGTTAAAATGCTTTGGAGGGATTTTATCCACTTTCCCTCCATTTTCGTCTATGTGCAGCATTTTCGTTTTCCCGGTAATATTGACATGAGATCCCTGTTAAAATTCTTTGTGATTCTGTGTGTGCCACTGGGTGGCTCAGGACCGGCACCTTCACTCTGCCCATCTTGCTACATGCCTTTTATAATTCAAGAACAGAGGCTACCCAGGCAGCAAACTTTAAAACACATCAAAGGAAATGAATTTGTGCACAGCCAGTGGAACTCACTGCTGCAAGATATCCACGAGGCCAAGGACTTGGGAGATAAAAAAAATGTAGATCTTCTCACCCACCGTTAATTTTTTTTTAATTGTGTAATTAAGGACTTATAAACTCATACTTCAGAGCACAAATGCACCACTAACTGCCTCAGGCTAAAATGAAATTTTCACTCTAGTTTTCACTCTAATTGTCCATGAATGGGTTATTGTTACATAATCTCCAAAACATTTGGTATTGGCCAATATGGAACCAGCATGCTGGACTAAATGGAGCACAAGTGAGTTTGGGTTGGCACTTCCTATGTTGTTCTGGTAATTACTATTTAAGCCCTTAATGGCCTAAACCAGTTGGAAAGCCATGGGTAAGGTTCCTACTTGGCACTTGGAGTTCCGTTTCTTCAAGTTGCATCCCTTTATGGTTCAGTCCTGTGCAGAACCAGGCTATGGTTACATGTTGAGGTGGGTCTTTAATTTCACTTGGCATTCTGAGTTCATTCGTTGTCAGTTTTTTACTGGTCAAAGATTGGCAAGAGGCAGAAAACTTTCCACTTCTAGGTCTGTTAGTTGGTGGCGTGAGAGAAGGGTTTGCAGAAATCTCAGCTTTTAAATCAATAAACCATCTTCTTTTAAGGCTTTAAAGAGATTCTGATGAACTGAAAGTTGAGAAAATCCCACTTCGTCAGACGCTTTGAAGATAGGAAAGTTACAG
>ML686102.1:360748-388319 GCA_007922175.1 Pelusios castaneus
CTGTAACTTTCCTATCTTCAAAGCGTCTGACGAAGTGGGATTTTCTCCCACGAAAGCTCATGCGATAAATAAATCTGTTAGTCTTTAAAAGTGCCACAAGACTCTGTTGTCTTTCTACAATAGACTAACACGGCTACCCCTTTGGAATTTGAAAGTTGAGGTGTGCAGAACGAAAGCAGTGTCGTGTGAAATAGCAGAATGACAGCTTCTTTCACACAACCTGAGTCTTCAAACTGGCCCATGCAACTGAGATTTACTGGAATTGGATCCAGACCTGGCTCTTTTGGGGAGGGTGTGCAGTTTTTTGGTAGCAGATGTTCTGATAGTTAACTAGTACCTGATTGCATGTATTCCTTGCATCCTCTTGTTCTCTGGTCACTCTCATCTCCCACCATACACTGGCCATGTTCAGTTAATTATCTGTATTACATGCTGCTGTTTTTCTCAGTTCTTTCAGGCTTAAAGTGCAGCATGGATGCTAAATATTTACTGTAAAACAAACAAGGAGTCTGGTGGCACTAGACTAAAATGAATGTATTTATCGCATGAGCTTTTGTGGGAGAAAATCCCACAAATATTTACTGTGTTTGCCTGGAAAATATGGCTAAAACACCCAGCCCTGACTCAAAAGTCGAGGCAGATTTCTTTATCCACTTAGTAGGATTATTCTTCCCACAGGTCCAGTGACCTTATTTCACCACCTGTCCTAGGGGGAGGGGAGTTGTTAATGATTTATTAGAGAGATTTCCCTATGTAAATAGACAGGGTTGTTTGGAAAGGGGATTGTTAGACTAGCTTTGCTAATGGGGTGTGAAAGACCATATCTGAGATGGGGAGATTGAGTTGGATTGGGGATGGGGAAGGTCTTGGCTTCCTTCTCTTTCACGGGCTTTATTGCTTCAGTATTTGAGAGCCAAAAATGAAGTAATTGCAGTAATGAGTTGTCACTGTTCTCAGCAGTTACTGAGCCATGGTGCCAGGAGGACGCTGCTGGAAGGCCGACTGTCCCTGACCTTTGCATGGTTGTTCTCTCTACTCTTAGGCCTTGCTGAAAATGGACTGCCAGGGGCTGGTCGTGAAGCTCATTCAGGACTTTGTGCTCCTCACCACAGCCGTGGAAGTGGCTCAGCGCTGGAGGGAGCTAGCTGAGAAGCTAGCCAAGGTCTCCAAGCACCAGATGGACGCCTACGAAGCCCCCCACCGAGACAGGAGTGGAGTGGTGGATAGCGAGGTGAGGCTAGATTTTTCCAGTACCATAAAGCCCTGCTGCATGATGGGCTTTGTGCAATAGGGAAGCAAACTCTTGAGCATTGCAACAGCAATGTTCTTGTCTAATCATCTGGCTTCTGTGGCCAACTGTGTGTGCTTGACACATATGTGGCTCCCTAGAGGAAAAGCTCCCTTGATCCCCCCCGGAACAGTGCCACAGGAGGGTTTCATTTTCCTCACAGTTGTCTAAATTTCTCTGTTTAAAAGGGGAGGGGAGGCAAATCATAGTATGATCTTACTGATGGTGCTCTGATTGACACCTGCTGGCCTTAGCGGGTGGGCAGAACCCTGTGGAGGTCAGGGGTCCCACTCTGCAGCCGGAGCCCATGGCGGTGCCTGCTAGAGGGGATGTGGCGATCCTGGTGAGGCCTGGGTGTGGGGGCAGGGAGCTGCGGTGGAGCCAGCGATGCAGCGGGAGGCGGAGTGGACCCATGGTGAGGCTGGCAAGGCCAGCAGGGGGGCAGTGGGGAGGGCCGTGATGGGGGGGCGGAGGGGCCGGGGGTCCCACAGAAGAGCTGAGGGGGTTGGGGAGCGGCGGCGAGGCCAGGGGTGGACCCATGGTGGAGCCAGCAAGGCCAAGCGGGGGGGGGGATGCGGGGGGCCATGACAGGGGTGGGGAGGGGTCCAGGGGAGTGGCGGGCCCATGGTTTGGCCCTCGGGAGGGGGGCCGTGGGGCCGTGGCAGGATTGGCAAGGCTGCGGGGTTGGGGTCTGGGGGGCTATAGCGAGGCCAGGCCATGGCAAAATTCAAGGATGGGGCCCCCCACCCTCTCACTCACATTCAAGCGGTTGGTCCTTGTGGGCCCGCTGTTCAACATCTCACTAGGTGGCTTTTGTTTAAGGTGGGCAGGTGGATGGTCAGTTTCAATCACTTCTCTGCATTCTCTTTAAAAATAAATAGCATCTCAAGGACTGACGGAAATTCTGGGGCACTTTCAATTTGAATCAGTGTTTGCACCGTCCTCTGACTTGTTTAGTTTTTCCCAGACCAGTGGCTCTGGGGTGAAATCTAACCACTGTAAGGCTCCATCAGTCTCTTCCCCACATGCACAGCATATAACAGGCTTGTGGTAGCAGGCTCATCTGGCTATGAAGCATCAGGAGCTGGGAGGAAACAGCCTGAGTCTGGACCTGGGCCCTGATTCAGCAGAGCATGTGCTTGAGCCTCCCTGGAGTTGATGGCATTTACACATGTTCAGCTGCTTTGCTGAAGTCGCAAGTATCTGATCCAGTATGGCATGTGCTTCGAAGTGTTCGGTTGTACTAGGGCCTGTTCTGATATTTCCATTCTCCCATGTCTCTAAGCAACCACAGAGATTCCCAGCAAACTGCTGGGTTTTCTGGAGAACTGTCTAATCTAAAGTAACAAGAAGAGAGATCTCATTTCTCTGTTTGTTTCTGCTTTTCCTTGTGTCTTTGGCATGGAACTCGCAGGCCATGTGGAAACCAGCATATGACTTTCTGCTAACGTGGAGCAACCAGATTGGAGACAGCTACCGCGATGTCATCCAGGAGCTGCACACAGGGCTGGATAAAATGAAGAATCCCATAACCAAGCGGTGGAAACACCTCACAGGAACCCTGATCCTAGTCAATTCCTTGGACATACTCCGTGCAGCTGCCTTTAGCCCTCAAGACCATGAAGATTTTGCCATCTGATGGCAGGGGTTCCTGACACGTTTCACTCTTCCTGGTTTTGCAGAGGACAAAAAATGGGAGGGAGCTGACAGTTTTGAAAGGCCAAAGTTTGAACGTTCGCGTTGGACTTGCACAATGAAGTTTTGAGTTCTCTCCCTCATGCAGAAAGAGTCCGGAAGTGCTGGGTTTTCTGTGCTGTGGAGTTGATACCAGATATACAACTTTCTACTTGTAAAGTTTAACATGGGGGTGGGGGGCACCCAACTCTTTTTTTAGGCATTTGCAAATAAATATCTAATTTTTTAATGAGCAGTAAAGGTTGAAACCACTTTGATGGGAGAGCTGTTACATTTTTATGTCATATAGAAATGTTTTTAAATGATCATGTCTGAAACTGACCATGAATCATGTAAATATGTATTTAAAACAAAGCACATTTTGAATCTTTCCTTTCCTTCAACCCCCACCCCTTACAAGGCTCTTGATTTTCTATAGTGTGAGACTCTGGGATAACTGTTTATATAAACCGTTGCATTAACACTGAAACTCCTACAAACCTGAGAAAGTGTTACAAAGAAAAGCAGCTGTACTTTTCTTTTTCAGAAGATCTCTGTGATTTTGTTTATGTATGCACATTCTCTAATTTCTAGATCTGGAAATACACAAGTACCTATTATTTCAGATGGACCACTTCAGTTTTTAATTTGAGGAATCAGTACTTACCTTTAGCATTCAGGCAAAGGGCAGCTTCTCCCCTGCCAGCTGCTACAATTAGCATTCTGGAAGGAGCTGAAAAGCTTTCTGGTTCAGTGGTGTGTTCTTCCCTCCCTTTGCTTATGGACATTGGCATCTTTTTAGTTAATCTCCTTCACTCTGACAGCTCTGTACTGCAATAAAAGCATTGTGGCAGTCTCTGCTGGTGACCTGCACGATCCAGAAGCAGTCAGGAGAGAAGAGGTGTCTTAGAAGTCCTTTTAAAAAATGTGGTTGCTCTTTGGGATCTGATAGAAACCTCATTGGAGTCAGCGGGAGTTATTGCATTGACTTAGGTGCCATTTCAGTCAGGGTCAGGGCAAGTTTTAGGATCTCTGACCCCAAAGCCCATTAAAATTGGTGGCGAGATTGCCATCAGGGCTTCTGAATTCCAGTCTACCATGTAAATAATCCTTGATCATATAAATGGTTCCATTGTGCTGAAATCTTGCCTCTTCTGTGACACCACTCCCTTTTTAATAGCCCCACCCCTTTGGAATGATCTTCTCTCCCTCCCCCTTTGAACTATATTACAGGAGGGGAACATGGCTTTGCTCAGAAGGAAGATGTTGCTTTCCAGCATCAAGTTGCATAACAAAATGGCGATGCCATTCACAGTGGAAAACTGATGAAAACACTACTTATTAAAGATGTTCTTTCTGGGTTGATCACCTAGATTTGGAAGTATATTTTTATTCCTTTGAGCATTATATTGAGGAGAGAGAGGCTGGGGTGACCTTGCTCGAAGCAGTGCAGTCTTGTGTCGACTGATACATGATCACAGGTTGCCAGGAGATAACAGCACAATTCTTTTTTCTCCATTGTCAAGGTCCTGCCATGTATTGGAGACTACAGCTGGCATCAGTGATCTGTCCGCCAGTAGGTTTCCACTGAAGAATTGGGCTGGCCTGCATCACAGGACTGTTACATTCATGGTCTAAAACAAAAACTGCTTGATGTAGTCTGCCTTGCAACAATCGGCCATTTGAAGTACTCCTGACAACCACCAGTATCAGGGCAGGCATTGCCGGAATGTAGAATGACACATGAGACAAGGATGGCTTATGGGAGCCCCACTCCTCCGAAGAACGTGAGACACAGTTTAATGGAAATTGTGCTTCTAATTTCCTCTCCAGGTGTCACCCTGAAAGAACACACCTTAGAAACAAGTTGTCTTCTCCTCTCATTAGCAGCCACTCCCACACAAAATGAAAAATTGCACCTTAATCATGCGTTTTCTCCTCAGGGGTCTTTTTACCAAGCTTCTGGCTTTGTCCGTTGCAAGGGCTTTGACTTATAGAAGGCCCTGATCCTGCAAGTGGGTCCGCAGCACTTGCCGAATGGCTTTGACGAGAGCTGCGCACAGGGATCTAGTCGGAGAATTAGGGTTCAACGTACTGCAGGTGAAGGCAACGAGGAGCCAGGGTGGCCATGTCGATCTTGCAGCAGTGTACAAGCGAGAGGGCAAATGCTACAGAGTTCTTACAAGACGGGAAATCACCAGCTAGGGTTAGTTTTCCCCTTTTTCTAACTACCTCAGGCACTGTTCGCACAGCTTACCGTTTCTACGGAAACCTAAATACCCACCCTGCTAGCCCTGCCTTATCTGTTCTTTTGCTCCCTTCTCGAGAATCATTTGAGTGCCCACACCTGCAGTGGTTCTGGATGAATCAGCGTAATCACTACGTGATTTCCCCCCACACCCCTTTAATTTAAATATCAACCTCCTCTTCCATTCAAATGCCTTTTGCCCCACACGTCAGGCTCTGATGTGGAACTTTGGCCTGGATGTTGCATTGCTATGGTATGTACAGTAATTGCTTATTGTACTTAACAGCTAATGTTGCTTTTCCCCCTTTTTTTTTAAACTTTAGGAAAAACTATTACAATTAAAGCAGTTATTATTTGAACACTCCTGTGCGGTCTCGATATGCTCTCTCCTGGGAAGTTGCTTCAATCATAGGATTATTTCAGTGCATGGAACCATCTCTCTAGGTTTCCATTGGGTGATCTTTTACGCCTAGCAACTGGTTGACGTATGAGCCTCTGCCGTTCCCCCCCACACTCCCTCAGGCATGTTTTACAATCACGAAATCAATGGCTAGGAAATTGTCCCTTTGAAGTTTTGTATCTTTGTCAAGTTCTCGGCCAACTTCTCTTTCCTTTTTCAAAAGCAATTCATTAAAAATGGGGAGGGGGGCTGTAATTTTACAGTCAAAAATTGGTGTAGGTTTAATTTGTTGCCAAATTTTAATAATCATTTGCGCACACTCCCTGGAGTTGGTGTTGCATTTAAATCCTAGACAAGCCTAAAACATTTTACGTTGAAAAATGAAAAGCAGTTTGTATGGCTGAGTAATAACCCCATGTCCTGCAATATTTTATGGCAGACATTTTTATTACTTAACTGCTTCTTTTGCATTTTTTCTGCCTGCAGAAAAAAAATCAGATAATTCATCACTGGTCAGACAGTTCTGAAAAAGTCCCTGGTAAGGGGAATGCGTGCCTGTAAAAATTCAAATGATAGTGGATTTCTTCTGCAAGGTTCACCTTCTTTAGTGTTACTGCTCTGGTAGTTTTTTGGTGACATCAGCTTCTGCTTTTCACCTGAATGGGTCAAACACCCCTGTTGCCTTCCTGTGTTATAAGATGGTTATTAACAACATAGGGAAGCTGATGAGCTGAACAGGTGGCTAAATTTGGGCCTTGTGTAGCACTTGCAACACCTTGCGGCAGTGTGAATTGAGCTTGCAGCATCTTGTGTGGCTGGCCTGTCTTGTTAGCTCCTAATGTGTTAAATTCAGATTGCTGACCTGTACTGCATGTGGAGCTGGGTTTGGTGACGTCATTTTAGCTGTGCACCCTGGAAAGCCCATCTCAGCTTGACCGAACTCTGCATGATTTGGAATGTCAAGCGCTGGCCACGTGCTGCAAGTCAAGGAATGCTTTGCATAGGGCCAGTCCGCTTCAGCTTAGTTCAAGATCAGGTTGCCAGGTTGGGACTTTCATTATGACCTGAACGCTCTTTGATTATTTTTTAAAGCCCCAGCTCCTGCAGTCAGAAAATCACATGAGAATTTCAGTGTACTTGTATGAAAATGTCTAGCGCTTTGCGTTCCACCTTCACAGCCAAAGTGGAAAATATGACTATGGCAGGGTCAGAAGCCAGAAAAGAACCCACAACTTTCTGTCACTCATATTTTAAGCCAATCATATGATGGGGTGGGGGTGGAGCTGGACTCGTGATCTAGATTAGTTGGTATTGGCTTGGTGGGTATTGGCTATGTTGACGCTAGGATATATTAATCCATCACCTTTGTGAGCATTAAATTAATTCCCCAAATCCAAATGCTGCAAATCTAAGGTTTGCAAAGCTGCAGCTCGGTGAAGTAGTTCCCAAGATCCAATGTGTTGTGTCCATGTCTTCTGCTGCCCCTTCCTTTGTCTTTGTTTTTCAGCCGGAACCTGCCTTTGTGGAGCTAGTGAGATATCAGAAAAACTGAATTCTCCTAGGTCATAGTAAAACAGTCAGTCCTTTCAAGTGAGATGCTACTAGGAAACTGGGATCAGTGCTTGCCAGATGCACTAATATGTTACAAAGTCCAGATTTCTAGTGGTAATTGTGCATTCACACTCTCCTACATCTTGGCCTATGCTCCCAAATCTCTCTAGGTGGGGGGAAGAGATGCACATTGGTATATTGGAAATCTGGCCTCACAGCACTGGACCGTGGCTCAATATGCAGGTTTGCCCTGAAAAAAGATGGTGTTGCTTCTTCAGGAGCCCCACGCCTTGTAAAATCATGAGATTTTGCTAATGCAGAGCCCAGGTGGTCGAGGACAAGGGTGGATCCTGGTCCTCTGTTCACTAAGCTCCACCCACTCTGCTGGAGGCTCGTGACAGTCAGGCCTTGCAAAGTGTCTGCTGTAGTATAATTTGAAGGCAGTGGAGTTGCACAGCTGTAACAGGCCATAAGCTTTATTACCGGGGAGGAAAGAGGAAAAAGCAGCTCATGCCAGGTTTGTAGGAGGTCAGACAATGTGACCTTCTGGCCTTGGAATCTAGGAATTAACAAGAATCTGAGAACATTGGGACAGTTCCCAATTTCCCCTCTCCACTTGTCCATGCTGTGGGGTCCTGTTCTACAGCCTTACAAAAAGAGTTATCTGGTTGAGTTAATCATCTTTCTGTTATGAGTTTCTCTGATTGTCTCTACTAGCTTACCTTCAATGGAATTTTTTTTCTTGCTCTGGACCAATCACGGGAGCTAAGTGATGCAGTTAAGGTCACCTTAGAAATGCAGCCTCGCACTTCTCCTATCCTTAAGCCATCAAAATCCAGTGATCATTTTGCACCATTACAGCTCGTTGCTAAATGACTAAAGAACCTATGGGGGGAGTGGGTTGAGGGGAGAGATTTGGTTCCTATTAGGTTATCAGAGAGTCCCTAAAAAAAGTCTACATATCTGAAACACTCGCTTTGTCCTCCACAACTCCTGGCCTCTGAAAGTCTAGAGTTGTGGGCAGTGATCAGAGGTCCCTTTTTATGCTGCCACCTCTGCTGAAGCCACTGCTGTTTGGTTTGCAGGTCTCTGGGTTTGACTTGCTCTGCTCCCCTTGATTAAGTTGACTGTTGTTGCTCGCTTTTCATGAATGAAATGTCCCCTACTCCAGTTGGCCCAAGATGGAATATCTAATGTTCCCTGGCTTTGCTGGTAGGATGGGGGTTCCTAGCCCTCTGTTGAGGAGGCAATAAGTCCTTAATCTTCTTTTTTAAAAAGCCCTCAAATGCTAGAGAACCACTTGGGTGACCATCTGTCAATGTGAACAAGAGGAAGTTTAAATCATGTGAACGCCATTGACTTCCCTATGCACCTGGTCCAACTTATAAAGGAAACACTTGCTGCAGTTACACAGGGGAGCCAATGGTTGCAGGTGCCTTGAAAGAACTTATTGTTCACATTTGATTATTATAATACCAGGGAGTAAGAGTTAGGAGGACGGGAGGAAATTAGGAGGCACCAAGGGTTAGTGTTATGGACAATGTTTTTAATATACATTTTTGTTCTAAGTTGTTTAAGTTAAGTCCCCTAGCAGGGGAAGGCCCAGCAGCTGCAGCACTGGGCAGAAATAACTTTTGATCCCACGTGGGTCGCATTAATAACATAGTGGAGCGCTGGCTGGTGCTGCACTTCAGTCACCCTCAGGAGAAAAAGCAACACGTGAACATACGGCGCTGCGGCAGCACATTGCAGGAGAAACCAAGTCTGTTGTGCTGATTTTCTTCCAAGCAGCTTCTCTCGTGCTATGTTGTTTTTTTAAATCCTTGTTGCCGTGGTCTCTTCCTTCACGCCAGATTGCTGCTTGCTGTTTACGAGAAGTTGCATGAAACCATGAAGTTGGAGAGCACAATGAATTGCTGTCAGTCCCAATAAAAAATAACATCCAATTCCTGAGCCATAACGATCCATTTGTCAGGCGCTGGCAGATAAACACGTGCCATGGACAGATGCAACAATGATGCAGCTGTATCTCCATATCTCTCTGCAACTATATATTCAGAGAAGACAGTACTTGTAGATAGAGCTCAGTAATGGTTTAATTCAGCCATGCTTGAATTTTCATATATATATTAATGAAATACAAGAACCCCAAATCATAAATCGCCACCATTATAAATTATTAACTGGTATTCTATAGCAGAATCTTCTTCCTGCCATGTGTCTGATTTATGTTATCACCTTTCCTTAGCCCAGGGGATTGGTCTTTCTCTGTGTCTATAAACCATGTTGCATGTCCTGTAGGTGCTTAAGGGGCAGTAATTCGTCAGATTGAAGTGGACCTATCTCTACAGCATCCTAATGGTCTGTTTCATCTACCTATGGTAAAATATGAGCTCCTTCTCGAGGCCATTGTGCAGGTTCTGATGGAAGCTGCCTGTGTCCCTTCACAAAAGGGAATCTGCTCTCTCTCTGGATCATATTGATGGCAGCTGCATTCACTGAGCAGGAAACCAGGGTAAACATGAGGCACAGCAAGGTTGTGCCTCAGCCAGGCAGAGTCCTGGTCTGATGGTCTGCAACAATTTCATTGGTGCAGGACTGTGCTTGTCTTTAAAGGCCTGGCCTAGGGTTAGCAACCTGCTTGTCTGTGTTAAAGCTGCTGTTTTCCCTAACTATCACAAGGGGAGCTGTTTCATAGCCCTGGAGGCCAGCCGATTATCTTGATCTCCATGTGCTGCTGCTCCAGTGTGTTTTGAGCAGCAACTTCCCCAGGAAGATGGATGGGAGTGAATTCCTCCAGCTCTCCTGGAGGGGGCGGGTGAGGAGGAATGGAGGAGGTGTAAAGGAGGGAAGGATAAAAGCACAGTCCATACTGGGCAGCCATATGTGAAAAATCACTGCACAAAATGCCCCTTGCAAGACTAATTGTTTTTCATTCCTGATTGCAGCACAGCACAGATGGCAGATAATTAGACCATCTACCTCCTGCTTCTTAAGTAATCCTGCCATAAGCCAGGGGCTCCCTCCTCGCTCCCCTGTGTGGGCCTGAATGACCTAAATCAACATAATCAGTACTGATCCTTCATAAAATGTGGGTTCTGCTACAGGAAATTAATGGAGCCCACCCTCCTCTTTTGAACTGCAGCTCTCAATGCATATTGGTGGCTACTTTTCAGCCATCATAGAAGATGTGGGTTGGAAGGGGCCTCATATAATGGTCATATAATCTAACTCCTTGCTCAAAGCAGGACGAACCCCAATTAAATCATCCCAGCCAAGGCTTTATCAAGCTGGGCCTTAAAAACCTCTAAGGATGGAGATTCAACCATCTCCAAGGTAACCCATTCCAGTGCTTCACCACCCTCCTCAAGAAAAAGTTTTTCCTAATAGCCAACCTAGACCACCCACACTGCAACCAACTTGAGACCATTGCTCCTAGTTCTGTCATCTGCCACCACTGAGAACAGTCTCACTCCACCTTCCCCAGAACCCTCCTACAGGTAGGTAAAGGGTGCTATCAAATCCCCCCCTTTTTGGCAGACTAAAGAAACTTAGTTCCCTCAGTCTCGCCTCATGAGTCATGTGCTCCAGTCCCTTAATCATTTTTGTTGCCCTCCACTGGACTTTTTGAGTTTGTCCACATTCTTTCTGTAATTGGGAGCTCAAAACTGGACACAGTACTCCAGATGTGGCCTCTCCAGTGCCAAATACAGGACAATACTCACTTCCTTTGATCTGCTGGTAATGCTCCTACTAATGCAGCCCCAATATGCCATTAGCCTTCTTGGCAATAAGGGCACACTGGACTCATGCCCAGCTTCTTGTTCCCTTTAACTAGAACCCTGCAGATCCACAGGTATCCACTTCAGATCCGCGGGCATCCACATCCACAGATGCGGGTGCGGATATCCGCAGACCCATTGCTGCAGATTGGTCCTCGGATGTGGATTCTATTTTTATTTACCTAGGATGCAACCTATCACTACAGCTGCTATGTTCTGCGTCAGCAGCACACAGGGGAAGAAGGAAGCACTCCAGCCAATCCCTCAGCTTTGATTGTGGTCTGCCAACTAATCAAAGTCTCAGTCGCAGCAGGCTGGGGCTTGGAGAGCCACTGCTCAGTGTCAGTCAGTCAGCATGCTGGCCTTTGATTGGCTCATTCCCCATGCCTTCTCCACCCACTTTGTCCTTTTCTTGTTTGTGGTTCACATGCTATGCTGTCAATCAGAGATTTAATTGGTAGCCAAGGAAATCTGATTGACAGCACAGTGCGTGAACCACAAACAAGTAAAGGAAAAAGTGAGTGGGACCCATGTGGGGAATGAGTCAATCAAAGGCTAAAATGCTGACTATGAGCCCAAGCTTGGTTGCATATGTGGTTACGGATACACATAATACATGGCATGTGGATCATGGATCAGATGGAGACTGACGCTGAGCGGATGCGGATCAGATCTGGATCCACATTTTTGCATATGCACAGGGCTCTACTGGTAACTTCCAGGTCCCTTTCTGATGAACTGCTTTCTAGCCAGTTAGTCTCCATCTGTAGCAGTGCATGGGATTCTTCCATCCTAAGTGCAGGACTCAGATTTCTTTTGGCTGAATCTTCCAATTTGTCTAGGTCACTCTATCCTATCTTTACCCTCCAGTGTATTTACAACTTCCCCCAGCTTAGTGTCATCTGTGAACTTGAGAGGGTGCAATCTATCCCATCCTCAAGACATTAATGAAGATGTTGAACAAAACTGGCCCCAGAAGTGGCCCCTGCAGCATTCCACTTGTTACTGGCTGCCAACTAGACATCGAGCCATTGATCACTACCAATTGAGCCTAATGTTCTTGCCAGCTTCCTATCCATCCTATAGTCCATTCATCCAACCCATACTTCTTTCAGACATTCCAAATTGTAAATGGCCACCTTTTTTTATTATACATGTTGCTTGAGACACAGAAAAGCAAAAAGCCAGATAAAGTTGCAAAATACAAGGGACAAACTAGTCACAAGTGGCGACCGATACAGTAATAGCAAATATTATTATATAACCGTAATAGAATGTGAAGTATGTAATGTTACTCATAAAGACAACGGAGGAAAGGACAAAAAATTAGCTGCTTGCATATTAGAATCAGCATGTGTAATGAAAGGAAGTCAAAGAGCAAGACATGGGGAAACATATGAAACACTAAGAA
The DNA here is from genome assembly GCA_007922175.1 of Pelusios castaneus. Taxonomy (NCBI): domain Eukaryota; kingdom Metazoa; phylum Chordata; order Testudines; family Pelomedusidae; genus Pelusios; species Pelusios castaneus. The sequence continues at coordinate 373,103 of ML686102.1, forward strand.
AATGAGCAAGATTTTCCATAAGGCTATTCACACTTTGCCAAAAAGAAAAGGAGTGCACTTGAATTCACCAGGAGCAAGTGGATTGTCTGTTTTGAGAGTCTCTAACAAGTCTTTTTATTCCACCTTCCCTTATCCAATCTCCTCCATCCTATGTATTTATAAAGCGTCCTTGGTGGGGATCCAAGCCACCCTCACTCTGACCCCCCTCAAAGAGGACAGGCAGCTGATTCTTTATGACAAAAAGCAGGACCTGCTGTAAGAGTAGCCTCTGTGTGTAATTAACCATGCATTTGTGCCCCACTTGGGCTTCCCCCCTGCTGAACATTAATTAAAGTTTTCAGCACTTGTACAGAATCAGTCACTGGGACACATTCTGGTCCCCGGCTGAAAGAAATAAATGAACCGTACAAGGTTGCTTAGCAACAGACGTGGCCTGCTTTATCAGTGCCTGTCACTGGGCTTTCCTTAGCACAGGTCACTAGCTTAGTATCTCCTGCCGCGTACTGAATGAACTGCGATGGGCTTGTAAATGGACTCGGAGCCCTTGTTTTTGCTAAGGTCATTTCAGTGACAACAATGTTATGCAAAAGAGCCATCAAGTGGAGAGTTCAGTCGTTATTTACCTCGGCTTATTTTGTCCTGCAAATAGACGTGTGTGTCATACTGGCATCCATTCACTTTGTCAGCCATTTGCATGCCTTAGCCTGTGGGTGGGAGGGTGCACCGGACAGGTTGCGGATTGGCTGGGTAAGAGTTTCAGATTCAGCTCTGCTAAGGCCCTTCAGCCCTGACCTCTGGTCATACCATCACTTGAGCAGACACGAGTCGCTCGTGCCTGTTGGGCCAATTTGAGGGAGCGATGCATTACCTACGGCAAGTAGGACAGGCCCACCACACTGCATGTTCACCAGTTGTTTTGTCAGATCCTGTGTGTGCGGCCTTATTATCCTGAATGGAAAAAAAAGCTATCAAATCACACTTGTTACATGAAGGGATGAACATACCATAAAATTGTACCTTCTGGTTGGCTTCCCCCAACACCTGAATGCTGGGCACTATGAAGGAAGCACACAGACCCCTTTGCCTGGCAAGAGCTTTCTGCCTGGGGAGTGCAATCCGTGTAAGATGATCTTTGACTGTTCCTCTCCCCTTCTGGAAATCACAGCACCCTTTGCTAGCTTCTTGCTTGGAAATCTATCTTTGGCATGCTATTTAGGATAATGCAGTGATGTGTGCCATATAAAATATCCCTAATGAGGTCAGAAGAAGGAGCAGGGGGGGATGGGGGAAGTTCTTTATGGTTCTATTTGTAAAGAATGCTTTTAGTTCATTCCTGGGGCATGCCTCACTCACTGCTCTCCTGGCATTTTATACAGCAGGTCAGTATCATTATTCCCATTTTACAGATCCATGGAGAGGTGAAGTGACTCATCCAAGGGCAGCAGGCTAGAAACAGAATCCAGAACTCCTGAGTCCCACATCAGTGCTCTAGGCACATTTAACACTAGCAGTACCCATCCCCTTCCCAACTTGCTCTGGTAGTACACCTTAGATCTGCTCTACAGAGGTGATCTCTACAAGTAAGAAGTTTCCTTATCCATTCAGCGTGTGTGTGTGGGGGGGGGGGGCAACTACACTAAAACTGGTTGGGGTGGTCAGAATTTGATTTTTTTAAAAAGTATTATTTTCAGTTTTAATTGATTTAAATGTTCACAGTTATGGGAAATCATGAGGGGGTAAAGACAACTAGGGGGTGGTGAGAATAATTATTTAATAATAGAAGATATTGAGATGGAAAAAGTTAAAGCTTTATAACTGTTAAATCACGAATTGTGAACATTGCTGGTCAAAATATTTGCAGTGAATAATCTTATCTCAAACGCCAATACATTTTCAAGCAGCCTGTTTCTTTGCCGCTTGGTAAACTTTGGTTGCTATGAATGGAAATGCTTTCTTGCTGGTTTGTGTGCAGTGAAATAGCCATTCCTCCTTCCTGGTGGCAAGTTTCAAAGTCAAGGGAGATTGGACATATAACTCCTGAGGTGCTTTTGAAAATTGCTCCCAACACTCTAGCTGGCGTTGGGGATGCTGAAAAATGGGGACACTGGTTTCTAGTGCCTGCAAAGCCTTGTGCACTAGGAATTGCACTGACAACTCAGTTTGGTTAGGACAGCAAGCAGTTGTGGGATAACATGTTGTTACAGACCAGGGTCACATCCATTCCAACCGCCTCCAGGTGTCTTCCAGTCCCTTGAGCTTTGTAATCCTTTTCTGCTTCTAGTACTTACTCTTCAGGTTCTTTCTGGATGTTTCTTTTCCTCAGGAAAACTTGACTTTGTGTCTGGCCCATTTCAGCCGGTTGCCTTCCCCAGCTTACTTCACCTATATATAAATAACTCATGTCTGTAAATGCATCTGCAGGTGATAATTAGTCGCCTGCGCTGAGTTCTGCACCGTTGAGTCTGGTTAAGAATATCTCCCTCTTTACTGTCGGGGGGGCTCTTGCCCTTCCTGACCGTGAGTCATCCACGTGAATGCAAATTGCTGTTCTGTTGCATAACCAGGAAAAAGAATTGATGCTGTGTCTACAGTCTCAGGAGATTTGTTTCTGGCTTTGCACTTGCAATCATGCTTTGGGTTGCAAAACACATACAGGTGCTGCAGATGGAATGCAAGGTACCAAGCGGAATTCTGAGCCAATGGAAATAGGTGGAGCTAGTTCCCTCAGGACAGCAACTGGGCCTTCTGAGGAGATGTCACTGGGAGGTTTTGTTTCTTTTGAGAGTTTAGGAAACAATGCGGCTAACTTGATGTGTTGAGTTATCTCAAACCAAACTTGGCACTGGGTAGAAAAAGATATTTGCCACAGTTCAAAACAGCTGCACCTGTATTGCCCCTCTGCGATCCACCCAGGGCATCCAACCTTGGATCTTGGTCCTCAGCCTGCATCTTTCTTGAGAAAGGACCCATATCTACCACCTGATCAGGGGTCCTCCAGGCTGCATACCTCCCTCACTGAACAGGCCAGCTCTGTCTATCTGTAATTCCCTTCAGTTAGATGTTAAGCGCACAGCTATCTAGAAGGAAGCCCCTTGATTTGTAAGGTGAAACTATTACAGAGAAAACATTAAAACCAACAGAAGAACCTACCCACATGATAAAAAGCCTAATACGTTCACCCCAACTCTAGCATCAGGCCTTGGTAGGTCTCAGTCCTTCAAAACCCACCACTGTAATTACAAATGCATCACTGACTCAGTTTAAGAATCAGAACAATCAGGAATAATTGTCTTTTTATACAGCTTAGGCCTTTGAGCTTGGCCTCCTCTGAAAGGTGATCCATGTCCCCCTCCTCAGCCCATGGATTCAGAAGGCTGGGTTTGTGTGTAACCAATGAGGGGACAGCAAATTGGCATTCACCTCCCCCTAGATAGTCTTCAAGAAAACCACTTAACACTCTGCTCCAAAATTCCAGGTGTGTCTGGGGCAGTGTTCGATATACAGTCCTTTGAGGCTTCAGGTCTCGCATGTCATTTTTTCCCCTCTCGAGGGGTTATGCACAATCACGGCCCACAATGACACAGAATTAATTTAATAAAATAAGACTTCAAAGAGTCTCACCCTTGGTTCAACAAGGTCTCTCCAAGCTATAGCAGGAAATTGCCATCCCTCTCAGCAGTGGCTGGAAGGATGAGCACAGGAGCCAGGAGGTCTTGTATCCTAATCCTAGCTCTGCCACTGAGACACTCCATTGCCTTGGGCGAGTTGCTTTGTCCTTCTGTTTCCCAATCATGGATGGTGATATTTAGTTGGCTTAGTTTACAGATCAATGAGTAAATGTTTTTTCAGTGCTTTGTACAAGACAAAGGGCTATAAGAATGCCACATTACAGAAGCTTTTAAAACCCAAAACAAAGGGGAACCTTCCAGTGTAAATAGCCCATGTATGGTTCAAATGATCCCCTGAAGACAGCATGGTCACTTTCTTTAGCAGATAGGAGGCTGTATCACCAGGTTGATTTCAGTGGGGCTGTTTGCAGGATGTGACGTTGGCAGGTGCCAAAGTCTGTATTGCATCAGGCTCTGATTGAAGAGAACTAGCTGAGAAGCAGGAACATTGATGGAAGCCATGAAGATAAATTTCACCATTCTACACCTGAGAGTTGAGACGCCGATGATAACCCAGTCACAGCACAGTTGCCTGTGATGTGTCAAAGCAAACAAATGCCTCTCCACTTTCAAATATTGAATAGACTACATAAACAAACCACTCGAGAACCATCGACAGTGATGAGCACTGGGTCTGAAGTCGTCTGGTGCATAATTTTGAGTAACGAGTAAATCTGAGTTTGTTGATTGACAACTCTCAAACCAAAAAGAGGCAAAATTCACTGAGGAAAAGGACCAGTTTGCCAGAGCTAATGACTATGCAGGCTTCGCTGTCACCTGGGCTCAGATTTTGCGGTTGCACAGACAGATACTTGAGCTAGCATGCTTGCATTTTTAAAAATGAATGTTTTTATTGTTTGCTTAGCGTGAGACTGTATAGAATCTGACTGTGTTTAGACAGGTCACATCTTAACCTCAGTGATGCTGTCACACTTGTGGCTTTTATGGGAGCAGGACAGGGAAATAAGATGATTTGGTGAAGTTTCCCCCTCATAAAAGCCCTTCTGTCACCCGAAGAAGCCAGGAGCTGATCTGCCCTCTGGCCCTGTGCACAGTGAAGGATTCCCAGTCATTTGGCTCTGTGAAGAGGCTGTGTTCTGAGTACAGTGAGACTGATGCTGGTATGATCACAAGTAAAGGAGCATTGTAAGGATCACATGCTGCCAGCCATGGTATCTTATGCTTTGTGACGCATCTGTGGCTTTTTCCTCCCCCCCCCCAAATGTTTTTCCATGATGGCCTGATCTAACCACTGCTCTGCTTTACTGCTGGGTCATTTTTCTGTGGGTTCTGGATCTCTAAACCCCCTGCCACTACATCGGCCCCCTCCGCCCCATTTAGTGTTTGATTTGAAATCTTTTCGCTCCTGATCCCACACTGATCTCTTCCCAAGCAGGTCCAGACACCTGGACGGAGCCCCCTCAACTTCAGCTGAAGGATTGGGGCCTTATTTATGTCCATACTGTCCAAAAAAAAAACAAAAAAAAAAAAACACTCCTCATTCTTAAGTGTTGTTTAAAGAGTCAAGAGTAGAAATGGGAGGTTCCCAATGCCTACCCTAAGTGCTGTTTAAATTGCAATGGTTTCTAGACTATAAGGCTTTTTGAGGCTGTTTGCGGGGGGGTGGGAGGGCAGGAGAGGTGCCTATATAGCAACGGTTCCTAACCTGTGGCCCACGGGGGCTTTCAAAGTGGCCTGCAACTCCCCTCCTGCTGGCAACAGAAAGGAGCTTCTGCCTAAGGACCCAGGCAGGATGTGTTGCCAACTTGCCACAAGACCGATGCTGCAGCCATGGAGACAGGAAATCAGTGCTTCCTTCCTCCTACCCCGTAGCATGGCGAAGTGCTCTGCCTGGATCCATAGGCCCTGGGGTGCCTGCTGGAGCCAGAGGGAGGGGAACCCTGATCTTCTGTCCCCCTGACTGCAGAAGGGAGCTACTGCCTAGGGCAGGGGTCTGCAACCTGCAACTCCAGAGCCACATGCAGCTCTTTGGCTGTCCCCTTGCGGCTCTGGGCTCCAGGGGTGCGTCAACACTGGTGCCTTAGGTCTACCTAAGGATGCTTACGTCGACCTACAGAACTCTGCATCCATACAGGGCACTTGTTAAGTCGACTTCAGTGCTTCCTTAAGTCAACTTAATAATACCACCTTTGAAGGTTGACTTAAGGCTTAGGGACCCTACGGGCAGCCCGTGCCAGGTTCCAAGCCCCCCACCACCACCACCACCACAGGGGGATCCTGCAGGGGCACTGCTCCTGTCTCCAGGTTCCCCATTTCACTGCCAGAGAATCCTGCAGCAGGCACCCTGGCCCAGCTCCCCCCAGTAGAAGGCTACACCCATTGCAGCTCTCAAAACACTTGGTTATAGAAGGAATCTTTTTAAATGGCTCTTATCTTTTTGGTTGCTGACCCCTGGCCTAGCGACCCAGCTGGGCACACTGGGCTACAGGATGGGTGCAGTTTCCCTGCTGCAGCCAGGGGAACAGGAGATCAGTGAGGAGGCAGCCTCCTTGCTGAACTCCTTCCATCAGCTGCACTAGGGAGAGAGGGGGGGCCTGTTGGCAGAGACTGGTGGCCCTTCAGGGTTGTAAAAAATGATATCGGCAGCCCTCGAGCCAAAAAGGTTGGGAGCCACGACTATATAGGAAAAAGGGAGAGAGCAGTTTCTCACTTGACAAATTCTAAAGGGGGGAGCTGTGTTAGTCTAGTTCAGCAAAAACAAACAAGGAGTCCTGCGGCACTTTTAAAGACTAACAACTTTATTTATCATATGAGCTTTTGTGGGAGAAAATCCCACTTTGTCAGATGCTTGAAGATGGGGGTTGAAAGTGTGTGACAAAGTGGGGATTTCTCCCACGAAAGCTCATGCGATAAATAAATTTGTTAGTCTTTAAAAGTGCCCCAGGACTCTGATTGTTTTCACTTGACAAATGGTGACTTCCCCCGCCCATCAATGTTTTTTCTTTCAGTTCAGAAATGTGCTCCATTCGTCCCCTGCTCTCACCTCCCCGGTGAAAGGAGACACTGCCAGATGTGGAGCTGGACCTCAGCCCTCCACGGTGCTTCCTTAGAGTGGAAAGGATGACCATGAGCTAAGGGCAGGGGAGGAGGTCTGGAGCAGCATCACTTTCTCTCTTCTGTACCCAGCCTGAGGAATGCCCACCATGCCAGACCAACAGTTGTGTTCATGGAGAGGATCATCTAGTACCACCCCCTCCAAGAGGCAGGATTTGTTGTCTAAACCATCCAGGACTGATGGCTAGCCAGCCTCCTTGAATTAGCTTCCATGACCTCCTGAGGCAGTCCGTTCCACTGTCCTATTCTTACAGTTGGGAAGTTTTTCCTGAGGTTTAATCAAAATCTTCTAGGCTGTAGTTTGAACCCATCGCCTCTTGTCCTGCCCACTGTGACAAGAGAGAACAACTTTTCTCCATCTTTTTATGGCAGTCTTTCAAGTATTTGAAGATCGCTATCATATCTCCTGGTTTCCAAACTAAACCTACCCAGTCCCTTCAGCCTTCGCTCAGATGGTTTGCATTCCATCCTTTTGATCATCTCTGTTGCTTGCTTCTGAATCCTTTCCAGTTTCTCCACATCCTTTCTAGACAGTGATGGCTGGGAGTGGGACAGCACAGGGCCCTCTTAACTGCGAGGCCTGGGGCAATCGCCCCGTTGGCACCCCTCCCACCCCCCAACGATAGCCCTGACTACTCCAGATGAGGCCTAACCAGGACCAAGTAGGGAAGTACTGTCACCCCCCATGCCTTGCAGGCCATGCCTCTTTAATGCAACCTCAAATTGCATTTTCTCCTTTATAACAGCATAGCATTGCTGACTCATGGTGAGGTTGTGATCCACCACGACTGCCAGATCCTTCTCAGCAGGACTGCGGCCCAACCAGCTTTCCCCCATTCTGTATTTGTGCATTTCCTGCCCTAAGTGCAGTCCCTTACATTTGTCTTTGTTGAATTTCATTTTGTTGGCGATAGTCCAGTCCTCCAATTTATCGAGATCCTTCTGAATTTTGGCTCTATCCTCCAAAGTGTTTGCAACATCTCTTAGCTTGTGTCACCTGCACATCTGATCAATATGCTCTCTAGTCCTACATCCAGGTAGGATAAAGATATTGAATACACCAGATCCAGAACAGATTCCACTTGAGATACTTGCCTGGAGCATGGATCCACACCCACTCTGGTGGGATTGAGTTAATGAAGTGGGAGCATCATAACCTTCTATGTGGGCTGGTGTAAATGGGGGGATAGGGACAAAGAGGGCATAGGCCCAAGTAAGGGACCTGATCCAAAGCCCACTACCATTAATGAAAAGGTTTCCACTGATTTTAACACAGTTTGGATCAGGTTGCTGGAGAGGAGCACATCAAACCCCTGACCTCTTAGTACATGCACTGAGTGCCACACGGAAGCCAGGGCGTCCACTCATTGGGCAGGAAAACCCCTCCGTCCAACAAAGCTTGTCTCTCAGGGGTTGTGCAAGCATTGCAGGGATGGGTATACCTGCACTCACAGCCGGAGCTCAAAGACCAGTCTCTCCATTTTGGAAGCAGCCAGGCCTTTGGGAAGATAACCTGGTTTTTCACAATGGAAATATCCTGACTTCCTCCTTTCAGCATCTTACCTCAAACCAGCATGTAATGTCCTAGTCTGGGCTGCACCCTGTCGGTGTAGGGAGAGAAAGAGATCTCTAGTGTCATGTCTTGTTTTAGATGCCATGCTCTAGTTAAAATGTATTCTAATATGGGCTTTGATTTTATTTCTGCTCACTCCAAAAGATCCTCTGCTAACCCAATAATCTCAGTGGGATTTTTCCCTACAGATTCCCTTACATCAGTTCTGTCCTTTCTTTTCTCCTCTCTGATGCAGAGCTAGAGGGAATGGTTGGCCTCTGGCAATTCTTTCATCCTTGCTTCAGTCATTAGTGTGAGGAAGTGGGGTTTGATGAGTTAGATCCAAGGCAATTTGTTTCCTTTTGATAGAAGATTGTTTTTCCCCTAAATGACATGGGGTGTTTTGTTTTGTTTTGTTTTCAGGAGGTTTTCCTGCCCATGCTGTCTGATTGAAAACAACCCACCTGCATTCCATAGTGACCTGTGTAACAGAGCAAGGGGTAATGAACACATGACCCGAGGCGCCTAAGAAAATGCATGATGAGCAGAACACAGCGTGACACAGGGAAGCTAGTCTAAGTGTTTCCACTGTAAAGATTCTCTTCCTAGATGCTTAGAACATTTTCCAGCTTTGGGGCTGACATTTTCTATGTTTGTTCACAGCTCAGAAGCACATTTATGGAGCATTTCAATGGAATGGATCCAGCCATTCTAAAGAACAGACTAAGAGAGGAAATGCATCCTTTCTATCTTATTTACGCTTCAGTTACACTCTGGTTTTGATGCACCCTCAGTCAGTTGGAGTGACCTAGGAAGAAGAACGCAGATCCTGCACTGAGCTCTGTATGATGAAAATGCATTACTGATGTTGGTGGAGGGTCTGCTGACAAGTGGCTCACTGCAGAATGGGATCGGTATCCCTAAGGCTGTGTTTGTGTAACCTTCAGGTGGGCTAAAATTCATTCAGTTGCTCCTCTCCAGTGCCTAACAGAAATCAATCCCAATCCCTATGGAGAAAGCAGCTGGAGACCCAGGATCCAGTCTGTAAGGGACTCACAGCAAAGATTGCTCAGAGTTACCACCCCACATTAAAATACTACTAAAAACAAACCTAACAATGAACTTTATTAACTACTAACTAAATAAACCTTATCCTAAGAAAACAAAATAAATTTAAACAGAACAATCCCCACAGAAACACAGTGAGAAAGATAACCTAGAGTCCCAAAGTCCAGGTGGAGTTCACCCAGTTCTCGGCTACAGTCTTTGTTCAAGTCCAAAGGCTTGAGTGGAAAGAAGGATCTATCCTTTTTCTTTGGCTGTACAAATCTTCAACAGAATTCCACGCAGGCTTTTCTTTCTCCTCTGGAACCAGTGCCATCCGGTCAGCTCACTAGTTAACCAGCACTCATTCCCATATGCATCTGCACAAACTCAGCTGCAGAAGACTCTATAAGAGGGACAAAACATCTTGCTGTCCACTCCTGGCTCAGCTTCTCTCATGCACACTGAACACATGGGCTCTTCTCACTGCAGCTCCTGCCTGCTGTCTGCGCAGTCTGCTGCTCTCATGTGATCTGACCACACCAGCAGGAAAATCCTGTGGAGCATGCTCAAAATGCTACCACTCCCTGTTTCCAGAAGTTTCTGGTTGTGGATGGCTAATCTTCCTAGCAACAGTAACCCGGAGGCTGTTTTAGGCATATGGGTTACATTTGCATGAAGTATGGACAGTAAAGCTGGGCCACTCATGGATTTTTTTTTTTTTTTTTTTTTTTTTGCTTTGCTGATGATATTGGAAAAGTCAGAAGAAAACTTTATTTCTGGTTGAATGAAACATATTTTGTTTTGCTAGAAATTGAAATGTTTCCTTTTGATCTCCATGGTGATTCTGAAGTTTTAGAAGTAAAATGAAAGAACACTTTGAAAGGAAAGATTTTCTTCAAACCAAAACACTCCAAATTTTTCATATACAAAAATGTCATTGAAATGAAACATCTGGATTTTTTTAGAGCTTATTTTTCCCCTCGCCAGCCAAAAAATATGGCAAAATTGACTCCAAATTGCAAAAGGTTTTGGTGTCACTGAATCTGCATTTTTTTCCCCCCCAGAAAAAGGTTTTGGCTGAAAAATTATACCTAACTGTATAACACAGCCTTTTGTTACATGTCAACATTGTACAGAACAGATAGTGGAATGTTTTTAAGTCTGTAGATGGCCAGACATAAAATTATTTAAAGATGAAGGGCACATGACTTACAAGGAGAGACTGAAGGATCTAGGCTTATTTATTCAGCAGAAGAGAAGACCGAGGGGGGATTTAATAGCAACCTTCAACTACTTGAAGGGGTGCTCCAAAGAGGAGGGAGCTAGGCTGTTCTCAGTAGTAACAGAGGACAGAACAAGGAGCAATGGTTTCAAGTTGCAGCTGGGAAGGTCAAGGTTGGATATTAGGAAACCCTGTCTCACTAGGAGAGTGGTGAAGCATTGGAATGGGTTACCTAGGGAGGTGGTGGAATCTCCATCTTCAGAAATGTTTAAGGCCCAGTTAGACAAAAACCTGGCTGGTATGATTTAATGAGAGTGGTCCTGCTTTTAGCAGGAGGTTGGACTAGATGACCTAATGAGGTCCCTTCCAACCCGAAGATTCTATGATTCTATGGTCCTAAACTACTTTTTCTGTAGACCTGGGACAATGCAATCAGTGAGGCAGAGAAGCACACAGATGGACAGTCCTTCTGTAGCTGATTGTCCTATCTGAACCACAAGGCTTCTGCCTCATTCAGCACAGGGGTTGGCCAGTGTGCTCTCTACGTAGCATGGGTCCGCCTAGCAATCTGGGAGGATAAAAATATGTATTATTCAGCTGCTCTGTTCACCCAGCACCAACCAGCTTCTCTCGGACAGCATTCCTCTTGGTGCAGAGAATCTGCACAAGACACAAACCACCTTTCTGAACCCATGGGGCTGGCTGATCTGGGGTGAGTGGTACCTGCAGCGAGACAGGGGATCTGCGGTAAGAAGAGCATAGGGTGATGTGACCACTGAATTGTAATGTTCACCAGAAGTTGGGAAAGGGTGACAGAGGATGGAGCACTTAATGATTACAGGCACTGGCCACTGTAGGAAGACAGGTGCTGGGCTAGATGGACCATGAGTCTGACCCACTGTGACTGTCCTTGTGTTCTTGATACAGATGAGACAGAATTAAGGTTATGCGGGGCACCTAGTTGAGAAATGCCAAGATGGAGTATTTCACTTTGCAACCTTCGTAGCTTTTAATGCAGTTTTTTGCCATATGGAATAAAAGTCTCAGGCCAACACTTCTTTTAAATATTGATGCCTGGAGTTAGGCTCCTAAATCCATATTTTGATGATAAAGGGAAGATTTTCAGAGGCCCTAAGTTGCAATTAGGCACCTTCCTTCAGTGAAATCTGATGGTTGATGGGAATTGGGTACTTCTGCCCACTTAATAAGTCTTCTCCCTAAAATATGATCTGGCTTTGTGAAACCTACCTTTGTAACTCTTGCACGGCAGTCTGGTGATGGGACCGGCCTTTCAGACTGGACATTCATCCCTTGACGAGGACCCAGCCTGACGATGGAAAAAACTATTTCCAGGATGTTTCGCTGTAATCCAGGGATGAGTTAAAAGAGCTTGTTTTTCTGGTGGTCCCTGGGCTAGGCCTAAGGATGGGGTTTGGAGTATTGGTGAGAAATGCCTGTTGATTCATGACCCCATCCTTAGGAATGTTAGACTGGGAAAGAAGGTGCAAAGATCTACTCACCCACCCACCCTGCTTCATCTCAGCTAAGAAAAATGTCAGCAATTCCTGCCATTTCCTGGGCCTGTTTGAGGAAATGCATCTGTTACCTCTTCTCTGCACAGGCTGTAAACACAAGCAAAGCTGAGGTGGGCTTTAGAGTCTCTTATTCAGCTGCTGCCATCATCAGATGTGAGGATTTAATTAGCAATTTGATGTGTGCCTGGAGCAATCTGCTGCCCTCTTGTCCTGCGCAGAAGACCTTGTAATGATTCTTCAGGTATCAGGTGCAACACAATCGGGACCTAGCTGTGAGGTAATCAATACCCCAGTAATAAGAACCCACAGCTCTGTCAGCAGACTACAGAAACTGCTGCCACCCAGGCTATGAAAAGTGATCCCAACACAAATGTGACTGCTACCTGCCCGCAGTCATGTGCCAGTTACATCAGGTGCCTGGCGCTGTAAAAAAGAGCGATTGAAAATGAGATTTTGTTCCTGCCCTTACCATGCAGAAAGGAGAGGAAACTGTGAATGGTTCAGTTCAGCTCAGATGGAAAGTGTGATGCCGGCAGAGCCAGGGACAGCTCACGGCAAAGTCCCGAGGTCTCACTGACCATGGAGAAATGCATTCTGAGAAACCTGTTTGGCTCCCCTGTGTGTGAGCATTGATAACGTACAGCAAGGAGGCATGGCCTCCCTCAGAGATGGACAAGGAAGGATGGCCTGCCCCCAGTGGATGGAGCCAGAATCACCTTGTCCGTCTCAGCAGAATCAATGGGTGGGGCAGGGAAGTATAAAAGGAGAGCCCAGGAGCTCAGTCTAGGCAGAGCTGCCAGGGGAAAAGGACATCTCCCCTCTCCCTCAGGAGTCCCAGCTCGACTACCATGATGCTGAGGAGCTACCTGCCGCCTGGGGTCCCAAGGAACCGCCAGAGCTGCCTGCTGCTGGTGACCTAGAGAAGCTGCCACCAGCTGCCTACATCTGGAAAGAGTCCCTGTCTGGGTGCATCCTGGAGGAGCTGCCATCTGCTGCCGACCCCAACAAGTTTCTACGCCTGCCACCAGCCGACGATGTGGAAGGGCTGTGTAACTTGCCCCTGGTGGAGTACCCGAAGGAGGCCAAAGGTGACTCAGAGGTCAGATCCCTCTGCCACTGATAGAGACCTGGTCTGGGACGCAGTGGAGTCAGGAGGGCCTGTGTCCCCCTCCTCCCTTCCCACACTGCTCCAGGAGCTGGTTGCCTGATCCATGCCTGTAAAGCCTTGTTGGGCCCATAGACTGTTTGCCCTGCCCAGGCCCGTAGACTGCTGAACTGCCCTTCCAGAGGCTGGCCATATACACTGCTGACTCGCTCTGCATAGGGCCAGAGACTGCCTGCCTCTGGGCCTAGGGCTATAAGTAGTTTACTCTTCCCGCCCTACCTGAGGGCTTGGGGATAACAGATTGCTGGCTTGCACTGTCTGGGGCCAGACACAGTGCACAGGACCCCTGCTTCAATGCTAATTCCCTGTCGTTTGAGTCCACATCCACAGGAGCAAGATGGCATGGCCTTCCTCCCAGATGGACAGAGAGGGACAGCCCAACGCCCTACATAATGTTATAAAAACAGGTTTAGAGTTTATGAAATTCTTTTAGGATGCCACATGTATTGCCCTCTTTTCTATTCGTCTCCCATATTATAAGGTAATATTTAAGCATTTGCTAAAACTCTCCCCCACACCCAGTCTGGAAAGAAGCATTACCAAGTGTGAAATGCTAGTTTACCACAAGAGGTGTCATCTCCTGTCCACCAAAAGAAGACTCATATAGACACCAGAGAATCCATTGTGGAATATCTGTGGATGAAAGACTTTGTTTCCCCCGCACTCACAAAGAGGGGATGTGCAAGCCCGCATCCCCATCACAGCTTAAACACTGGGGGAAGGAATCAAAAATTCCTGTCAAGAAGGAATTATCACTATGCTGCTAGCAATTTGTAGAGGGCAATATTTCTAAGCATAAGCAAGGGATCCCTGGCTGTTTAGCCTGAGTTAGCCCCAAAGAACATATAGAATTTGCATATTACTGTAGCTTCTATTACCTTTCCTAATGTAAGACTGCAACACACTTGTGTTGGTTACTTTATAAATAACTCTAATTTTTTCCTAGATAATAAATCTTAGGTTTATTATAGAACTGGCTACAAGCATCTTGGGTGTGAGCTCTATGAATCAATTGACCTGAGGTGAGTGACTGGTCCTTTTGGAGTGGCAGGAACCATCATATTGTGATTTTTTTAGTGTAAGGAGTCATCTGTCACAGAGGCAGCCTTGCCTGGGTGGCAAGATAGACCGGGCTACCCTAGGGGAGTGTCTGTGACTCCATGTTTAAGGTTGTTCTAGTGCTTGAGAAGTTCACACTTGATGTTAGGTTGATTAGTTCTAGACTTAGATTTTGCAGTCAGTTTGGGATTGTCAGAGTCTGCCCTTAGGCTGGAACTCCTATTCGTGAGCCATTCCAGGCAGCTTGCCAGAAAGGTATTATCCAAGGTTCTTCAGCCCAGACTGAGGAGTTCCCCTGACCACGGTCTCTCTTTTCTAGAGTCTCCAAGTATGATAACGCCTAGTTTGGCCTTTGTTCTTCCTAAACTACAGGCACCTGTCTTAAACCCAGAGACGTCACTGTTCTGCACAGGTCTCACCTCTGAGAATGGCCAACACCCATTGTTTTAGCCAATGGTGCAAGAAAGCCAATAGTTACGGGATAACCTGACCCAGTGGAACTTTTTTCCTTCTGTCTTCCATTAAGTAGAGGTTGTTTTATGAATAATAATAATACCTTCTTCTTACCTAGCACATTTGATCTGTAGAGCTCAAAGCATTTTACAGAGGGGAATAAGCACTGTTATCCTCATTTTACAGATGGGGAAACTGAGGCACAGAGTCTTGCTCAGAGTCATCCAGCAGGCCAGCAGCTGAGCCAGGTATGGAATGTAGGTCTCTTTAGCTCCAGTCCAGTGCTCTAACCACTAGATAACACTGCAGGGTGGCTTATAGCCCTACCAAAACTCTTGTGCTTTTCCAGGTTTTCATCCTTACCACTGTGACTCTAAATGTTTGTTTAAAATAACCCAACTACCTTTTTGATTCTTAACTGAGAGAAAGGAGAGAAAAACT
>ML686102.1:388329-403772 GCA_007922175.1 Pelusios castaneus
AGGTCTTGTTCAAGTGCATAGAAGCACCAGAGCTAAAATTCCCATCCTTCTCTTAAGTTTCCAAAGTCTCCTAAAGTGAAGTGAGAGATGAGATAAGATGAGCAGTACTCAATCTGAGATTCTGGCAGAATTCATTGCCAGGGCTGGAGCGTGGCTTACCACCAAGGGCTTATGTCTACCCTTACCAAAGTTAGTTTGAATTAGTTAATTTGAACTAACTAATTCGAATTAACTTAATTCGAACTAGCAAATGTATGGCACTTGCTTAGTTCGAATTAGTCAATTGCATTGAGCTCAATGGGCCGGTTAGCAATTAGTTTGAACTAACATGGCCACATTGGTTAATTTGAACTAACTCGTTCGAATTAACCCTTAGTTCGAATAGCATATTTGAATTTATTAGTTCAAATTAAGGAAGCCCTTAATTCGAACTAATGAAAGCCTAGTGTAGCCATGGCTTAAGTTAGTTCGAATTAAACTTCCTTAATTCGAACCAACTTACCAGTGTAGACATAGCCAAGCAGATCAAGAATAGAAATGACATCTGAAGTCCTATGGCCCAAGATGGGTACCTGGGTTGATCAAATAGACGTAAAGCTGCCACAGAATTGTAGATGAGGAGGTTTGGAAGGGATCTCAGGAGATCATCTAATCCAATCCCCAGATCAAAGCAGGACCAACCCCAACTAAATCATCCCAGCCAGGGCTTTGTCCAGCTGCATCTTAAAAATCTCTCAGGTTGGAGATTCCACCACCTCCCTAGGTAACCCATTCCAGTGCTTCGCCACCCTCCTAGTGAGAAAGTTTTTCCTAATATCCAACCTCAACCTCCCCCACTGCAACTTGAGATCATTGCTTGTAGTTCTGTCATCTGCCATCACTGAGAACAGCCTAGCTCCATCTTCCCTGGAACCCCTCTTCAGGTAGTTGAGGGCTGCCGTCAAATCCCCCTCATTCTTCTGTTCTGCAAACTAAATAAGCCCAGTTCCTTCAGCCTCTCCTCATAAGTCATGTGCTCCAGCCCCCTCATCGCTTTTGTTGCCCTCTGCTGGATTCTCTCCCGCCTGTCCACATCCTTCCTGTAGAGAGGTGCTCAGAGCTGGACACAGTGCTGCAGATGTGCCCTATGCAGTACTGAATAGAGGGGAAAAATCACGTCCCTCGATTTGCTGGCAGCGCTCCTACAAATGTAGCGCAATAGGCCGTTAGCCTTTCTGGCAATAAGGGCACACTGTGGACTCACATTCAGCTTCTGGTCCACTCTAACCCGCAGGTTCTTTTCTGCAGAACTGCCTGCCTCGCGAGTCAGTCCCCAGTCCGTAGCAGCATGTGGGTTTCTTTGTTCCCCATGGGCCCCCACAAACCCTCTTTGCTGCATCAAGTGTGGGTTCACGAAGGCATTTGGTTTGCGTTTGTGTCTTTCATACCCCATGTGCATTTGCCTTCAGAGGGGAACAATGGTAATGCATTTTTTTTAAGAGGAGGAAAAAGTTCCATTCCTACATCTCATTCTGCTTTGTACAGCTTTGGTCTGAGCTTTTGCAACTCGGTTTCCCCTTCATGTTCCTGCCAAGACCTGAATTCGGGGTTCTGTGTTTCCCCGGCAACAGCTGGTGCCTGTGACGTCACGAGTGGCGAGTGCCTTGTTCGGATGTTTGTCCTGTCATTCACTGTTACCAGGAGACGGGCTGCTGAACAAAGGCTTTGGCAGATCAGCCAAGGAGCATTTGGGCTTCAAAGCGTGCCCTCAGAGGCCAGGTCTGCACATCATGGCTGCAAACCACACCCGCTGCTCACCCCCCCCCACTCTCCCTCAGAGCCAAGATCCAACCTCCGGCAGGGCTCAGGGGTGGGCTGCCTACCGTGCCTCCTCAGGGGAGTTGGGAGTGGAAGGAAGTGCAAGGCACAGTCTCATTCCCCTAGGTGAGTAGCCTGCATTTCTGATCCATGCATGGGGGTAGGGAGGACTGTAATTGCTGCCAGGCAGTGTTGTCTAATGGATAGAGAACTCAAGGGACCTGGCCCTGTCACTGATTCACTGGGGCGACCTTGGACCTTTACCTCTCTGCCTCGTTTCCCCATCTGTAAAATGGGGCTAATTTTACTGAGCTCTTTGTAAAGCATTTAGTGCTTTGTATCTACAGCTCCCAATCAAAGTGTTATTTATCGCTCCTCTTCCTGCGCAGGTGTTGAGGCAACGTGTGGGCTGGGGTGAAGAGCAGATGGCGTGTGCTCTCTGTCTCCTCAGGATCCTTGCCAGAGCAGAGGGGGGAAGCCAGTTGTGCCAGATGCAGATTACTCCCCCTCACTCCCTGGAGTGAGCGTGTAGTGGGCTGGGATTGTTACTCTGCGTCACGGTTCACAGGTGCTCCATACTGCCAGTCCAACTCTAACAGATCAGGGCTGATCCTGCCATCTAAGGATTCCTTTCTCTTCCACAAAGCCATGCTGGAAATGATCCTTAACACCCCCCTTTTCCCTTGAAAGAGGCTAGCAGATGAGGCCTCTATTCTGGTAGGCCTGGCCACTCAAAGCTATTTAAGCCTCTAACTCCAGTGAGAGTCTTTGAGAATCTGGGCTGTGGAGACAGGATCTCCACTCCTCGGGTGGATGGCAGGCAGTGGTGGCCGGGTTTTGTTCCATTTACTTTTGGCAAGAATTCAAAAAGGAGAGTGCCACGCAGTTGAAGGTGGGAAACATCGCTCACTTTCCCTCTGAGGGAGAAAAAGTGCAGTCGAAACCATGCAAACTGTCTAGTGATACTAGTCACTAAGGGTGCATCTACACTGGCAACTTAGGTCGACTTCAGGAGACTTAAGTCGACCTACACAAAGCCGTGTCCACACTGGGCTTTTATTAAGTCGACTTAAGCACTTCCTTAAGTCGACTTAATAACAACACCTCTGAAGGTTGACTTAAGCCTTAAGTTGACTTCTTAAGGCGATTTAAAGCCAGTGTGGACGGGAAGTAGCACTAAGTCGACCTTATGAAGTCGACTTAAAGTTAGTGTGGACAGCTATGTCTACTGTTAAGTCGACTGAAGTCAACTTAAAGTGTAGCCACTCTGTTAAGTCGACTTAACAAGATCAACTTTAAGTCAACTTAGTCAACCTTGTTAAGTCGGCTTAACAGAGTCGACTTAACTTTACAAGTGTAGACATAGCCTAATAGTGGTGCCATATGGCAGAAATCTCCTGCAATGGGGTTGAGGAAACAAAAGCAACCGGGATCCTTGGAATTCAAGGCTGTTAGTGTGACTATCGTATCTTGAAGAACAAACAGAGTCCTGTGGCACTTTTAAAGACTAACAGATTTATTTATCGCATGAGCATTCGTGGGAGAAAAATCTCACTTTGTCAGATGCTTTGAAGATGGGAAATTTACAGAAGTTTTCCATCTTCAAAGCATCTGACGAAGTGGGATTTTCTCCCACGAAAGCTCATGTGATAAATATATTTGTTTGTCTTTAAAAGTGCCACAGGACTCTGTTTGTTTTTCTGCAATAGACTAACTCTGGAACTTGTCTTGTCTTGGCTTCCTTTGCTGTGTGACATGCTAACATCTGCATTGTGTAAGAGGTCAGACTAGAGGATTATATTGGTTCCTTCTGACCTTAAAAATCTATGAATCTCTCCGAGAAGTGCTGATGCTGGAGCAGGAGTGTGAAGGAATAAGGGTGACCGTTCCTTCTGGGTTTGAGGACTAGTCCTGGCCCGGGTGTCCCATTAGGCAGCTGCTGTATCTGGGAGAGAGATGGGTGGAACTTAATTAGCTGACCGTTATCTAAAGAGGGCTGTCTAGAAATGGTTGGGACAGAGGAACCCTTCAAGACGTTGAAGGTTCAAAGGCAGTGCCCTGATGGACTGCCACTACAACCACTTCTGAGGAGAACTGCTCCAGAAAACCAGATGGATGAACAGGGAGATGGATTGGGAATCTGTTTTGCTGAGGCAAGAGCTGGGAATTCTGATTACAAGAATTATGGGTGTGGGAGACTGATCTGGGGAGAAGACTGTTGTGCCTCCACAGACATTGAAGTTAGAGTTGGATTATGATTTATAAAGGAGGCTCAATTAAAGAAACTAACCCCACCGCAAAATAGCTTGGCTGGATTCCTTGAGAAAACCTTTTTGGATTAATGTCTGTCACAACTGATTTAACCATTTGTCAAAACATATCAGTCACATGTTAGCCTTTCACAATGCTTCAAAAGTGGATCCTTCCTATAAAACTCTACCCACTATTTCCTGATGCCTCGTCTGGTGCCCACTGGATAAATGTAACCAAATGTGTCCAGATACAGTACGAACAGGTCCAAGCAACATCATTGCTGAGTTCTAGAACACTATCCTGATGCTACAAGCCCATCCAACCTGGTGGGCAGATGCCCATGGCCATCTCTGTGGGTATGTCTACACAGCAATTGGACACCTCTGGCTGATCTGTTTAATTGTGGTGTAGACGTTCCAGCATGGACCCCAATCCCAGCCCCGCCATCTACATTGCAATTAAACAGTCACACAACCCTGAGTCAGCTGCGGGTTTTTAACCCTGATGAAGGCATGCCCAGCAGGGCTTTCCCTAAGAGTCCAGCCATGGAATTGGCCTCAGATCAGAACCCCTGCTAGGCTTACACCAATATTTCCAAATAGGGGAGCCTAAATTAAACTCCTAGCAGCCTGACTTTCAGGCATAATGAGTTCCCGCAGGCTTGTTTTCAATTTGCAGAGCTGTGGAGCGAGGAGGTGCCCTGGGTGTGAGTACTCCATTTGCCTGCACCCCACCAATTCCAGTAGCAATGTGGTGTGTGATGGGGTCCCTCTTTCACCACCACAGCACCTCCTTGTGGCCGGCTTGGAGAATTGCTCAGGTGGTCATTGCGCCCTGTCCCGTAGCGTGTCACCCATCCTTCCTGCTACTCCGTAACTCATGGTGTCCGTGTCACAGCACAGCTCTCTGGCTGTGGCTTAGTCCCTGCTTTTCCCCTTCTGGGGGTTTGGCTTCAGCAGTCCTCAGCCACTTGTCTCAGTGGCTCCAGCTGTCCATACTCAAGCCCTTCAAGGCCCCGCTGCTCCCTATGCAGAGTCAGCTCTGCCGTCTTTATCTGGCCCTCATTCCAGGGCCCAGTGGCTGTTCCTACTCTGGAGCCAGCCTTGCAGCCCACCCCCGCCCTTGCTTCAGGGCTCACAGCTGCTCTTTCCCTGGACCCTGCCCCTGCTGAATCCCAGGGAACGGGCCTACCACACCCTGCAGACCAGGCAGCCTTCTCCCTGGGAGTTCCTAAGGGTGACTGACCCCTCCCTGCTGCTGGCAGCCTTTCTTATATGGGCCTGCCTGGTCCCAATTGGCTGCTTCCCTTTTGCCTTTCCAATTGGTGGCTACAGCCACAGCCTCTCCAGGGCTCCATTATCCCATTTTTGCTGGGTTGGGCTACCTGCCCCACCACACAGAACTGCTCAACTGCAGAGGTACCGAGCGTTTCTTAAGGCTGACTCAATGCAACCAAGTTCTGCTGGCACAGCTGCGCCAGCTAGGAGTCTGGAAAGCTCATTCCCCAAGGTGACTTAGCTAGCCCCAGTGCAGCACAGCATACGTCTTGTGGCGATGTGCCGTTCCTCTGGCAGCAGTAGAACTCTTGGTGTCTGCAGGAAGGTGCTATGGCTGGCCTGGGGTCTGTGACACTGATGTGGTTGCAAGAGCCATTTCCTGTAAAGGCAGTGGCAGCAATTTGCATCAGTAGCTAACTTTTCGTTCCCAAAACCAATTTCTGTGTATCCCAGGTCTCCACGCGGTTGTGTGTGTGACGATGCCTCCTCCTGTGCTGCATGGAAATGACCTTGTGCTCAAACACTGGTCTAGTCCCCTTGTGCCTCCCTGTTGGTTGACACGCAGTACGATTTCTGGAGGCTTCCTCTTTCGAACCTGTCCTGCATTGATTTATGCAGCTTGCTCGCCCACAGGAATGTTTCATCACGTTGGAATGTGCATCAACTTTAGACTCATCCAGATACCTGAGTAGCTAAACCAGCCGCAGAGATACCAGTGCTTACTGCTTTGTGTTGCCACGTAGGGCGGAAAGCAGCTTCCTGGCCAAAGAAGGTCTTTTGTGTTTCGTTATGGTCTGAATAAAAGCCCTAATTGCAGAAACAGAGTTACTTTTGCTTGTGGGTTTCTACAAAAGTTAGTGGAAAACAGACAAGGAGTCTGGCGGCGCTTATAAAGAGTAACAAATTTATTTATCGCACAAGCTTTTGTGGGAGAAAATCCTACTTCATCTGATGTTTGATTTTCATCTCATTTTCGCCCGTGAAAGCTCCTGCAATAAATAAATGTGTTAGTCTTTATAAGTGCCACCAGACTCCTTGTTTGTTCTGCTGAACTAGACTAACACAGCTACCCCTTTGGAGTTAGTGGAAAGTGTCTAAAGACTTGGATTAGACTCCAAAATGTCTGATTATTAATAACTAGCATTCGTATCTGAGTAGAACACAGCCAGCTGCCTGCACCACACCTTGTCATGGGGAAGTTCTCTGGCCTGTTTTAATAAAGAGGTCAGTTCACAGTGGTCCCTTCTGGCCTTGGGATCTGTGAACTGTGCTGGATTCTGTACATATATATACTTAGTGAGAAAGAGTCCTAAAGAATTTACAGTTTACCTAGACAAGACTGACAAAGAGTGGGGAAAAGAGGATTCTCATCCCCATTTCACAGATTGGGAAGCTAAAACCCAGAGTGATTGAGTGACAAATGGTTTAATCCAATGATTATTTGGTCTCCTCACTAGCTCTGCATGGACATGTGATGTTCATAGTGGGTTTATTATGGCTTTCAGTATTTAAACTTCATGAGGAAAAGGAGATTGCTTGATGTGAGAATTTCTGGATGTCACTGTAAATCTATTTCTTTAATATACATTTGTCTTAACTTTTCCGCTTACGATTGCCCATTAGCTAGGTGTTTGCTCCTCCACATAGATTTTTTTTTCTCTTTCTATATGACTCTGCAGTGAAGTTATATTGGTGAATTTTGTTACGACACAATAATTCCTGTGGCTGAAGACTGAAGCCAACATTTGCTAGAGTGCCTAGTGATTTTGGTTGCCTTAGGCTTGGTCTACACTGCTGGTAGATTTCAGCGGCAGTTGATGGGAGATATGCAAGCTACACAGATTAGCTTGTGTGCATATCTCCCATCAACTTCCTAACTTCTGCTCACCTCATTGTCCCCTCCCCACTGCAGTGTACCAATGAGAAATGCCCTCTGGTCAACACAGCATTAGTCTTCTTGCGGAAGTGGATTAACGTCACTGACTTCCAGGTTCAGGTGAGTGGATCTCCACTGCTGCTCAATCGATCCTGCAGAATGGATCCTACCTTGCCACCAATGCCGCTGGTGATATAGATATACTATTGGTTTTGGAGGCTTAACTTGAGATGTATTAAAGGGCCTGAGTTTCAGAAAGCATTGAGCTCCTTCCCTCTACAAAGCTGTCCCCAGCTGGACCCAGAAATGCTAGCTCTGGCCACTTCTGCCTGACATCATAAGCAGAGACACCAGCTTCACTGCAAGACCAAGCTCCCAGAGATGCTGGGGTGGGAAAAAGAGGGTCTCTACTGAAGCTCAGAGTTGATTAATAATGGCATAAATAAAACTGCGGGGGGGAGGGAAGGGTGGAATACCGTCCTGTCCTGCTAAATCTTTCTTGTATTTCCTTCATTGTGAAAGCTCTCCCTCCCTGGAGACAGACAGACAGACAGACAGCATGGATTTCCCAATAATTCCACCGACCTGAGTGATTCTGTAGGATTTCAGGCACTCAACTTGGTGTGTGAAAGTCAGGCAGGAACAGTGGATTGTCTCTCATTTATTTTAAATTGTTTTACTGGAGAGCATCTCTTCTCCCCAGGGAGAGCTCAACTCTACTGATGCAAGGCCACACCACTCGGAGCACTGGTTTCATCTGGCCCTGTAGCTTGGCTTACAGGAGCCTATCTTCATCAAATCAAAGCCCAGAGGGGAGAACTCCATGGCAAACCAACGACATTGCCAGCAGTAATGATTGTGAGCAGATCGGAGACACTCTCCTGAGTCAGTGGTGGACCAACATCCGGGGTGGTTGTTGGGGGGCACCATACTGAAGACAGGATGTGAAACAGGCTCCCCTGAGCATAGCTATTGAGTGTGAGGTTTGTGCATGCTGGCCTCTGTGTGCTGAGAAACTTACAGTTCAGTTGGTTTGTTCTGCATCCTCCAGCACCTTCCATTTGTCACATTCTGTCGCCTGCCTTCCTGCTTCAAATTGAGCTGCACGTCTGTAACTGAGGGGAAATTGTGTCTATGGGCCATTGATAGTTATCTGAAGTATATCTCGGGCCTCTAGTGCTAGAAGATCTGAGTGTTTTGCAATCTTTAATTGATCTGTCCTCACAGAGGCCTCATGGACAGTTCAGAGCTATTACTGTCTTATAGATGGAGAAATTGACAGGGAGAGACTCCCAGGGCCTCAAAGGTATGCAAGCTCCTAACTTTCACTGAAATCAAGGTTTCAGAGGATCAGAGCCTCAGCGTACTGTTGCCAGGTGTCTAATCCTTGAGAGTCTGATTGAAAGGGAACCTGGCATTGTCTTCAGGTTGGCGGTGCATGTCCTCACCAGGAGCCCTTGGACAGCTTTAACTGTCAGTGGGACGCCAGCCATGGCTGACCCTACATCAACCTAGGCACTCATTGAGGTTATTAATTCAGGGTAGTTACGTTGGCAGAAGCGACATTTAAGTGTAGACGCTTATGGAGTTGTCGACGTATCACCCTAACTCTGTGACGTGGGCCAGGCCCTAGTTAAGTGGTTACACTAGGGGACTGACAAGTGCTATGAAATTGCCATCACCTGTGTGCTGTTGTACATCCATGAGAAATTAACCCTTTCAGGACTCCTCATGCAGAAAGGCAGAGGTAGGGTGACCAGAGAGCAAGTGTGAAAAATCGGGAAGGGAATGTAGGATAATAGGCACCTATATAAGACAAGGTCCCAAATATCAGGACTCTCCCTATAAAATTGGGACATCTAGTCGCCATATGGTATCTCCAGACATGAAGCTGGGCTCATGGCCATTGGGGAGGGGATTCAGTTACTATGCTCCTTGTTCAAAGAGTCCTTATCACCCACCTGTGATCAGTATCTGGACGGGAGGCTGTGACAGCTCCAGAGGAAGGGCTTGTCGGTTTTTCTCAAGTCATCAGGGCTGTGCTGTTTGATAAATTGCATCTCTCTTGTTTGACAAGAGGCAGAAGGAGGCAGAGGCAGGCACCTCTAGCATTGGTCTGTAACAGCCTGCTCCATGGCTGCTCCCCCACATGGCAGGCTCTCGGTGTATAGGCAATAAATTATCTGGGAGATAAGAGTTCGGTGCCTTCCAAAGTCCTGGGTATTTGCTGAATCTTCTCACAGACAGAAACCAAATCTTTTCCCGTTCCCCTTGCTATAATTCCTCCAGCACAGCACGTTACAATATACACTCCTCATCTGCACTAGGCTTCAGGGTAGTTGCACCTATTAATTAATGTCTTCTAACACATCTTTAAATCCCAGTCTGGGCAAAGCCTAAGGATTTATCTACACTTGGGAACTTAGCAAATTAACTTTTTTGGAATCACTATATATAAAATTGAGTCATTATTACTATTTCAAAATAGCTATTTCAGTAAATTTCCAACTACAGAAAGGCCCTTAGAGATCGTGACTTCAGACTCCAACAAACTTCTGCTTCCTGAGACACTGATAAAAGGGAGTTATTGCACTTTTTTTGTACATGGTTATTCGCTAAGAGTTTTAAGCTCCCTTCAGAGCCTCACGTCCCAGCTCAAAGCCATTGTGAAGATACCTCTGAAATCCATTCACACCATCTTCATAAAAGCAACCCGGCCCAAACCCTTTACCCAGACCAGTTCCTGCCAACCTGGATTGGAAACGGAATTAATTTTGATTTCTCATTATTAAGACAACAATGAAGAAAAAACTTGTGAAAGTTTCTTGCAACCAGCGAGCTTCTCTCATTAAAGACCAGCCATGTTATGCATCGTTACCCATCATGGATTTGAGCAGGTTTGGATCAGGACCTAGCCGAGTTTCCATAGTGCAAGGCTACTGTTGTGCAGGTGGGTAGGTGAGAGAGAATTAAGTAGCTCCCCACCGCCCCCCACCCAAGTCACACACAATTAAAAGAAACAAACAGAGTCTTGTGGCACTTTTAAAGACTAACAGATTTATTTATCCCATGAGCTTTCATGGGAGAAAATCCCACTTTGTCAGATGCTTCTAAGATGGCAAGAATGAGAGGAAATTAAATGCAGGGGAGTGTATGACATGGGATCAGATCAGGCTGTAACAGCAAATCAAAATAGATGTTAGGATTCAAACACTGGGAGACAGCACATAGAGGAAGGTGAGGTCAAATCACCTGTTGTAATGAGAAAAAATATCTGTAGTCCCTGTTTTAACCCTAAGGGCAACTGAGTCGAATTTACATATAAATTCGAGTTCTGCAGTTTCTCTTTGATGCTGTGATTTGTTATTCATCTGTTTCAGCACAGCTATTAGCAAGTTGTCAGTGGAGGGGGCAGGGAGATTGAAGTGTTCCCCTACTGGTTTTTGAATGTTGTGATTTCTGATGTCAGATTTGTGTCCATTTATTCTTTTACGTGGAGACTGTCCCGTTTGTCCAATATATAAGGCAGGGGTATTTCCGGCACATGATAGCATAAATCACATTGGTTGATGAGCAGGTAAATGAGTCCTTGATGGAGTAGGTGGCTTGATTTGGTCCTGTGATGATGTCTTTTGTGTAGATATGTGGACAAAGTTGGCAGTGTGGTCTGTTGCAGGGATATGTGCCTGCTTTAATGTTTCTGTTGTTTGATCTGTAGTTGCTGGTGAGTATTGGTTTAAGGTTGGGGGGCTGTCTATAAGCGAGAAGATAGCTGTTTCCTAAGGCTTGAGAGAATGAGAGATTGTCTTGTAGAATAGGCTGTAGATCTTTGATGATGTGCTGAAGAGGTCCGACTTGGGGATTGTAGATGATGACCAATGGCGTTCTGTTGGTTTTTTTTCTTGGGCTTCTCCTGCAGTAGCTCACTTCTGGGTAGCCATCTGTCTCTGTCAATCTGTTTCTTCACTTCTGTGTGTGAGTATTGTAGTTTTAAGAATGCTTGATAGAGATCCTGAAGGTATCTGTCTCTGTCTGAAGGATCAGAGCAAATATGGCTATATCTTAGGGTGCGTCTACACTTAGAAATTAAGTTGACTTAAGGACTTAAATCGAAAGTGGGCTTTCCTTAATTCGACTTAAGCTGCTCCTTAAGTCGAATTAAGGAAAAGTTAGTTCAAATTAATAACACCCTGTTTTAATTTGAACTAGCGCTTAAATCGACTTTATTAAGTTGACTTAAGGCAATGGAGATGCGGAGGCAATGGAGAGCTGGATGTTCTTAAGTCATCTTAAAATGTTAAGTCGACTTAATAAGGCCAAAAAGGGGCCACATCTACACTTGAAAAGTTGCCGACTTTTGTTAAGTCGACTTAATAAGGTCCACTTTAAGTCGACTTAAAGTCAATCTTATTAAGTCGACTTCATAAAGTTGACCTAACTTTTCAAGTGTAGATATAGCCTTAGAGCTTGACTGTAGACAATGGATCATGTGGTATGTCTTGGATGAAATCTCAAGGGATATAGGTAACTATAGTGATCAGTAGGTTTTCGGTATACATTGGTGTTTATGTGCCCATCACTGATTTGCACTGTAGTGTCCAGAAAGTTGATCTCCTGTGTGGAACGTTCCAGGCTAAGTTTGATTGTGGAGTGGAAATTGTTGAAATCTTCAAGGGCATCCTTATCGGGGTCCAGATGATGAAGATGTCATCAATATAGCGTAAGTAAAGTAGAGGTGCTTTGGGATGAGATGTGAGGAAGCGTTGTTCTAAGTTGACCAGAAAAATGTTGGCATATTGTGGGGCCATGCGGGTACCCATAACAGTGCCGCTGATTTGAAGATATAAATTATCTTCAAATCTGAAACGGTTGTGGGTGAGTACAAAGTCACAAAGTTCAGCCACAAGGTTTGCTGTGGCATCACCTGGGATGGTTCTTCTAATGGCTTGTAATCCATCTTTGTGTGGGATGTTGGTGTAAAAAGCCTCTAAATCCATAGTGGCCAGGATGGTATTTTCTGGAAGTTCACCAATGGATTGGATTTTTCTCAGGAAATCCATAGTGTCCAAAGATAGCTAGGCATATTGATAGCATAGGGTCTGAGGAGGGAGTCCACATAGCCAGATAATTCTGCTGTAAGCGTGCCAATGCCTGAGATGATGGGACATCCGGGGTTTCCTTTTTTATGTATTTTTAGTAGTAGATAGAATATCCCTGGTCAGAGTTCTGGCAGTGTGTCTGTCTTGATTTGTTCCTGTGCTGCTTCGGGGAGTTCCTTGAGTAGATGATATAGTTCCTTTTGGTATTCCTCAGTGGGGTCAGAGAGAAGTGGTTTTAGAACGTTGTGTTGGAGAGTTGTTTATAAGCCTCCTGATCATAATCCAATTTATTCATGATGACGACGGCACCTCACAATTAAAAGAAAAAGTTATTAGCTTGATGGTTAAATTTGTGTTCAGCACAATAAAGTGGGCAGCCTCTAAACTCCATTTTTGCTGGGGATGAGGGGGAATCAAGGGCTAGGGGCATTAGGCTTTGTTCATCCCAGCAGAGAGAGCCCCAGGGTACAGCATATGTACCAAGCAGCCGGCAATACTGTTGTTTCCCTTCCCCAAATTAGTGTTAGGACTGGGTTCTGTCCTCCCAACCAAAAACACAGGGCTGGGATGTTAAAGAAAGAGGCAGAAGAGGAAAGTGGCACTTACCCCCCAGCCCCAAATTTGCAGCAGTAGCACTGCCAAACCTCCTGCTCCGCCTTGAATCAGGCCCTAAAATATTTTGAGATTGGCTTAAAAAAATCCGGGGCTTTTACAAATAACAGTGGTGGCTGGTTTTCTTGGGTCTTCTTCCACCTACGAGGGCTAAAAACTACCTTTAAAAAAAAAAAAAAAAAGAAAGGTAAGATTCTCCTGCTATAACATGACTTCAGCAGCTGGGGATTCAGCACAAGAATCAAGTATGGCAAGAAATTTCAAGAGCTGGTGACGTCGTGGCCAGGACAGTCTCCGTACGTTCTTCTGCTCATAATTCATGGCTGACATCTTCCCAGGCTGCCACTGTGCAGAGTACTCCCCCAAGAGTTTTGTTACCCTTTGCACAACTCCAGAGCCTGTGCTGAGCTGGTGTCCTAGGTGCCAGAACAGCCCATAGGAATTTTGGGGAGACACATGAAGTAAATCCTAGTCCTAATCCTTCTCTAATGGGCGGGGAGGGGGCTGTGTCAGCCCCAATATAGAGGAGAGACAGTCACCTGTGGGCTTCCTGCTCTGCTCCTGTGTAGAGCTCACCAGGGGACAGTGATGAATCATGGACTTCAAATATGAATTCTTCCTTTGAGGTAGTGCGCTCTATAGCACAGAGCAGTGGACTGGGAGCCACAAAGCAGGGGTCTAGTCCCAGCACTCCTGGTGCTCATTTCTTCTCCCATTCTTTGTCTGTTTTGTGTATGGCGATCACAAGCCCGTCAGGGCCTGAGTTTGTGAAGTGACTCTAGTGCAATGGGACCCTCCTTAGCTGGGTCCTCTCTGCAGGACTGGAACACAGATACTGATTTAAAGACAGAGAGTAGTACACCTGCATTTCTTAACGAGACTTTGGACAACGATCAGTGCTCAGATACTCCAGCAAAGGGAAACTTCGCCTACATAGCCAGTAGCAGTAATAAGTATCATTTACAGTAAAAAACACCAGTGTTAGGTTTCAGTTGCAAGGCCAAGTCACTGCCAGCTTCATCCTTTTCTTTATTCTGTCCAGGTAATGTTTGATTTCCACTGCTCCTGCTTTTATTTTGTGATGAAGGTCTCACTTCATTGCACACATAGCTCTCCCTGCAGGGTAAAATTTATTTGCAGTGCCATTCTGCTCTCTGCTGGACAGAAATGAAACACTGCACAGTCTTTAAAAGACCAATGGAGAGTTATTCGCACATACCTGATTCACTCAATCTCTCATGGTCTGTGTGGGATTCATATCTTCCAATACAGATTTCTTTATTTTAATTTCCACACTTCTTTGTCCTTCATGTGAGAGATGGGCTTTATTATTCCTGTGTATTTAAAATGTCACTCTGGCGAACACAGCTGATATTTGATTAAGGGGAAAGGAGGAGAATGCAGGCTATGGGAGTTAATGATATAGGGGTCCTGCTTCTCCATATAAATTCTCACAGGGAATGTATTTGGCGCCCCATTAACTTGATGTTCATGTGTATCGGTTTCAGAATCAGAACTTTGGAGACTGAAATTAACTCATGTCTGCTTTTAATTTCTACAGTCCATACGCCCTAGTGCAAAGGCCGACGCAGGAACGTGGTGTCTGGCCCTGTCATGTTAAGGTGGGTTTAACATACTGTACTTTGAAGACAACTTGTATCTTTGTCTTGAACATCTTTCTTTAAGCACTGGCAAAATCATGTTATAGTGCCTTCAGGCAATGATCATTTGTTCATTGATGTGTGTTCCTACAGTGATGTCTGTTTTCAGGGGTTTCATTAATTTAGAGGGACATTGTTGGACTGTAAAAACTGCTGTGTAGAGCCCAACCCTATTATGAAACCTCTCAAGTGGAAAAGTCTTCATCTCTTTAGCATTCCCCCTCAGACTGTAAAAGTAGCAGAGGGGCAGTTCGATCCACCACCTGGTTGTACTGAGTAAGCTCAAGGTAAAATTCAAGATATACTGGGGATGTTGAATCAGGTCATGAGTACCTAATTCAGCCTATTCCTGGGCCGAAAACAAAACCTCTGGGATTTGTAATGGGAGTGAGGGTTATTGCCATTGCTGCAAATCAAGCCTGTTGCTTTTCAAACCGCACATGAGTCAGTAGGTAAAGAGGAAACCGAGGCTGCAGTCAAGCCTTCAGATCATGCAGATTGCTGTATCGCATCATGGATGCTTCTTCCACTAACCTTACTCTCTTTGAGTAGTTCTGTGCTCTGTAAGAGGTCCCACTGATTTTCACAAAGCCTTGTCCAATGGTGTATGTATCTGTAAGTCAGGCAGCCAGCCCTCTCCGGCTGGGGCCTGACCCGTCTCTTCGTCCCTGGAAGGGAAGCAAACTATCCCTGCCCCTCAGGCAGGGCAGGCAGGGAAATAAACTGTCCCTGGCCCTCAGGCAGGGCAGGCAGGGAAACAAACTGTCTCTGGCCCCTCGGGCGGGGCAGGCAGGGAAACAAACTGTCTCTGGCCCCTCGGCCGGGGCAGGCAGGGAAGCAAACAGTCTCTGGCCCCTCGGGCGGGGCA